>CM021102.1:454725594-454991672 GCA_007115665.2 Sequoiadendron giganteum
GCACTCCTTTTATCTTCCTTGCTGATGTCTTACAATTTTGATATACCTCTAGGATGAACTCCAGTAACAATCTCAAAAGGTGTCTTTCTGATACTCTTGTTCACCGAATTATTGTAAGAAAACTCTGCTTGTGCAAGGACTAAATCCCTACTTTTGGTCTTATCTCCAACCAAACATCTCAATAAATTCCCCAAACTCTTGTTTACTACCTTTTTCTGTCCATCAGTCTATGGGTGAAAATTAGAACTAAACTTTAAATCTGTCTTTACCTTCTTCCAAAGTGTCCTCCAAAAGTAACCAACAAAATTTGTATCCCTATCTGAAACAATACTCCTAGGTAATCCATGCAATTTGACTACTTCCTAGAAAAACAAGTCTACTACATGTACTACATATGTTGTCTTCTTACAAGGTATGAAATGTGACATTTTAGAAAATCTATCCACCACCACAAATATAGAATCATTACCTCTCTATGTCTTCGGCAAACCAAGTATGAAATCCATGTTGATATCCTCCCAAGGTCTCTCTAGAACTATCAAAGGCTTATACAATCCAACATTTTGACTACTCCCTTTTGCATCTTGACAAACTCTACAACTCTGCATAAATTTCCTAACATCCTTATGAATTTGTTGCCAAAAGTAATTCTCACTTACCAATGCTACTGTGTTATCAATTCCAAAGTTTCTTGCCAATCCTCCACCATTTTTTTCTTTCACCAAGCTATCCATCATTGAACTCTGGGGTATACATAATTGATTCTCTCTGAACAACATATCCTCCTGAATGAAATAATCCAACCACTAACGCATATCCTCCAAGACTGGTTTTTACAAGCTCTCCAAGGTTCTGCAAAATTTGGGTCTTCCTCATACAAGTTCTTCAATTCATCAAAGCCTAATACCTCCACTCTCATTTCTGCCAGTAAATTCCTTCTCCTACTTAAAGCATTAGCGACTCTATTTGACTTTCCACTCCTATGTTTCAAAACAAAAGTATAAATTTGCAATAATTCCACCCATCTCATGTGTCTTTGATTCAACTTACCTTGAGTGTTCAAATACTGCAACGCCTGATGATCTATATACAACACAAACTCCTTAGGCAAAAAGTAATGTCTCCACTTCTTCAAGGCTTGAACTATGGCATAAAAATACTGGTCATACACTGAATACCTTCTCCTAGCATCATTCAATTTCTCACTGAAATAAGCTATCGGTCTTCCTTCTTGACTTAATATTGCTCCAATTGCATTTACACTTGCATCACAGTCTACCCAAAATACCTTATTAAAGTATGGTAAAGCCAACATAGGTTGCTCAGTCACCTTCTATTCAACAACTCAAAACTCTTGTCTACTCCAGATGTCCACCTAAAATCTTCCTTATCCCCTCTCATTCTTTCTATCATAGGACTGCAAATAGAACTAAAATTCCTACTGAACTTTCGATAGAAACTAACCAATCCATGAAATGATCTTACATCTCCAACACTTTCTAGTGTAGGCCATTCAACAATTTCCCTTACCTTCTTAGGATCAATCTCCAATCCATCAACAAATATCACAAATCCCAAATATAACAATTATTTCTTCATGAAACTACACTTCTAGATGTTTATCAACATCTACTCTTCTCTCAACCTCTGTAAAACTTGTCTTATATGTAACAAATGTTCTTCTCTAGTCTTATTGAAAATCAAGATGTCATCCAAATAGACAATCACAAACTTACCCAAGAATTTCTTCAATACTTCATTCATCAACCTCATGAAAGTACTCGGTGCATTTGTTAGTCCAAAAGGCATCACCAACCACTCATATAATCCTTCATTTGTCTTGAATGTTGTCTTCCACTCATCCCCTTCTCTAATTCTTATTTGATGATATCCACTCTTCAAATCTATTGTTGTAAAGTATTTATCTCCACTCAGACAATCCATAATGTCATCCATCCACAGAAAATGAAATCTATACTTCATTGTAATTTTGTTTATGGCTCTAGAGTATGGATAGATCCTCCTTTCTCCATCCTTCTTAGGTGCTAGCACAATAGGTACTGCATAAGGACTTAAGCTTTCTTTGATCAAACCCTTCCTCAACAAATCTTGCACTTTTTTATTCAATTCTTCATTTTATGTCAGTGTCATTGGATGTGTTGCTTTATTAGGAAAACTAGCTCTAGGAATTAGATCCATGTAATGACTAATACTCCTCACAAGTGGTAATCCATCAGGTACATTATCCAGAATGATAGCTTCATATTTTTCCAGCAACTCCTTTATCTCCTCTAGTTGTTCTTCTACATGCTTCAAGTCTTTAGCCTTCTTAGGAACCAAGGGATAGTAGATGTTCTCATATCTCAGTCCATCCAAAAATCTCCTTCCATCAACCAAATAAATTCTAGAACTCGTGCAAACCTCAACTTTAGGAACATCCTCCAATGGTAACAAAGTCTGCTTCATCCCATTGGCAACAATGGTATATGTGTTCTTATTTCCATCATGAATAGCCTATCTATCATACTGCCAAGGCCTTCCCAACAAAAAATGGCATACATCCATAGGCATGATATCACACAAAACTTCATCATGATAATTTCCTATCTTCAATTTCACCAAACACTATTCACTTACCAATATCTTATGCTCATCTTGAATCCATTCTATCTAATAAGGCTTTGGGTGCTTCAACCTTTCCAGCTTCAATTTGTTCACTATTTCCTTAGAAACCAAGTTCTCAGAGCTTCCACTGTCAATAATCACTCTGCAACATTTACCATCTACCTTGCATTTGGTTCAGAACAAATTCTTTCTCTACAACGGTTCTTGCTCCATCTCATTTTGACACAATACTCTTTTTTTCATTAACACTTCTCCCTCTTCCGATTTATTAGATGATCCAACATGATCCTCCTCAGAAAAGACTATTCTTCTATTGTTCTTTTTCTTTCTTCTTGTCTCTCCCTAATTACATTCAAATTCTCTATGTCCTTCTCCACCACACTTAAAACAAGTTCCCCTGAATACTCTTTTCTCATGTCCTCTATCACCTTTTCTATAACCCTCATTCCAGTAACCACCATATCCTCCTCTCTAGTAAGAGTTTCCATCTCTATGGTATATATTATCATTCTTAATAACTTCCTTATCTTTATTTTGATCTACAAAATGTCCTCTTCCTCTTCCAGTAAAAATTCTTCCTCTTTAGAATCTTCCACCTCTTCCTCTCTATTTCTACTCGTGCCTTTATTTAGCTTCTCTTATTCTTTTAGGGCACATTGATATGCCTCCTCCACACTCATCAACTTAATCAAACTAATCTCATCTTGTATAGATGACCTCAAGCCATTCACATATCTGGATACTTGCTCTATCTCATCCTCTGAATGTCTAGATTTGATATTCAACTTGTATAGCTCCTCAGTATATTCTCACACATGACTCCTTCTGCTTCAAATTCTACAACTTTTAGAACAAATTGATCTAATAGTTTGCGGGCATAAACTTCATCTTTAACTTATTCACCATCTGATCCCATTATTTTATCTTCTCCTTTCCTCTTCTTTTCCTATCTATCTGCAAATGTTCCCACCAAAGGGATGCAGGTCCTTTCAACTTTGTAAAAGAAAAATTCACCTTCTTTTCTTCAGCGGTACCTTCAAAATCAAAATACTTCTCCATTTCCATTATCCAATCAAGAAATTCATCTAAATCCAACTTACCACTATAATCTAGTGGATTGAAATGTGGTTTAGTATTTGCTCTAGTTAGGGCTCTTATGAACCTCTCTTCTCCTTGATCAAGGCCAAGTTGATTTCCTCTTTCCTCTTCTTCATGTTCTTCTACCTCTTCATCACTCACATCATCAACTGGTCAACCTCTCCTCTGGGCCGTTTCGACTGCATCTAATCTAGAAGCAATTTCTCTCAACATCTCCATCATAGCTGGGTCTTCATTTCCGTGCACTCCATTTCCTCTACCCTTTCTTCTTCCTACCATCTTTACACAAGTCCTCTGTAAGTATAGGTTGGATCCTCAGTCTGCCACCCCATAAAAAATATTCAACTGGACTTTGAAAACTCTGACAATCTCTCACATAATGAATCATGCTCTGATACCAATCTGGTGCAGTCATGGTAGGAGGGTCCTCAAAGAGAACAATCTAAACCATGCAGCAAGAGTTACACAATAGAAGCAACATAGAATATGGAGGAAAATACAGATTCAAACCTTCTTATTATCAAAAATTTCAATTACATATAGTTGGCCACATCCGGGCTTACAGATTCGGCTCACAGGCTTGATACAACATGCTCAAAATATAATATTCCTATATGCTCCTTAATGCGAGCTGAAATATTACATGTCAAATCTCAAATCTACTTTAATCGCCATCCTAATGATCATTTACAATGTTTTATATCACATCCAGGGGTCTAGAGTCATCCGCGTCAACCAAAGATCATTACAATCTCTGATGAAGAAAATGTAAAGTGCATGAAGTAGGTCGACCTTAAATTTGACTTTCTCCCCAACGGGTGCATAAGATGAAGTGTGGACCTAAAATAAAGGTCGGGGACACTCCATGGAACAATTTGAATCATGCCTCAAGGATCTGCAAGTTACGGGAAAGATCCACAAGAGATCAAACTAGTCATTATGCTTGAAACTATTCTGGTGTCAATTCAAGAAACTGTCACTTGATCCAGGAGTGATAACTTGCCAAAAAAAGATCCAATCATGTTGAAATCTTGGAATAAGGAAAATTAACATGTCCATGATGAAAACATAGATCCACAGGATCTGGTGAGAAAATATGATGAAATACCGAATCTTCCAACTTGAACTGGACAAGAACAAGAACAAACTAAAGAAAATATTTTTGGTTGATGCAGGATTGCAAAGAACCAAGGATGCTCCTGCATCAGAGATCTATCACATAGATTTAAGCCAAAAATAGTAGGATAGAGGCACCCAAACATGATAGAGGCATCCAAGGGAATATGTGTCCTAGATAGGGTTTCTAAAATTTCAAAGTTCAACTATGTAAGGCACTGCTAAAGGATTCTAGGTCTACTTGAAAACAAGTTTAACAGTGAATAATTTTCCAAATTTTATTGAACTTATGTCAATGTGATGCAAAATGCAAGTGTTCAATAATGTGGAAGATGTTTTGATAATTTTGAATATAATTTCCAGATCTAAAATGCAATAGTTCAATTATTCTAAGTTTCCCCAATCTAAAAATGATGATTTTGATGCAATTTTAAAATCAAACAATGCAATTTTTTTCAATTTTTGGGCTATATGAAAGATGCCTAAATGCAATGAATTAAGAATTCCAATTTAGAGATCTGCGAGCACAAACAAACTGAAGATATAGAGATAGAGATGTATGAACATTTATGCAAGTGTAGGAGGATAGAGGCACCCAAGGGTGTCTAAGTCCTTGATAGGGGTTTTGAAAAATCAAAATTTGAATGTTTATTATATTGTCTAATGTTTCTAATTTTGTGTGCAAATAGGTCTACAAGTGAATATGTTTCCAAAATTTTCACAATTTAAGACAATATGACTAAATGTAAGTATGCAACAATAATGAAAAAAATTGAATGTAGATCTAACCTAAATGACTAAAATAAACCCTAATGCAACTTATGATACAATATGAGATGTAAATATTTTGATTTTTTTTTGTTTTTATTATGCAAAAATGAAACCCTAAATGAGAAATGTAAAACGATGTAATGCAAAACCTAGATCTAGGGCTGATTTTCGAAAGGTATATGATGTCAAAATGTCAGGTTCACCAAAATGAAACATAGAAAAATGCAATCCTAAGTTGTAAGTGCTTAGAACAATAGGATTCAAGGCCTTTTCCTAGGGTTTCATTGAGATCTAGATCAACAAGGTGTATAGATTGACTTTCAACCATGAAGGTGAGCCAATCAGACCTAGATCTCCATCAATTTTGAGATTGGAATGGATTGGAATTGATTGACTATGTTTAACCTATTTACACTATATGGCCTAATATGCAAAATGAAATAATTTGATAATTAACATAATGAAACAGTAACTTGTAGGCAGATTTAGGAAGTGCAAAGGATTGTGTACATCCTAAAAAGTTGGTTCTAATCACTGTAGAGGAAAAAAGTTGCCTTGGGGAATATGGGTCCTTGTATGTTACTTATGCTATGTTTTTGAGGTCCTCTGATAATAGATTTGAGATCTTTGTTTATGTTTGCAAATTTATTAAAACATTATTAGATAATTATATAGGTGAGTTTTTGTGAGTTGACAAGATGTAGGGCTTCAATTGCAAAATAAACAATTTGTCTTCAAACATTTTTCAATTCTCTCTAAGCTTGAAACCTGCACATTCAAAGAGAAGGAAAGGGTTGGGCCATTTAGGGGATTGTCTTGGTCAAACCCCGTGTTAGTGTTTCTACTTCCACAATGGAATTTCAATGATAAAATGATAATGGATAGAAGGGAATGATGAAATCACGAAGTGTTTCAATTCACCACCCTTCAATGGCTTCCTTGAAAGACTAAATTCATGCACATAACCTCAAGGTCTTAGATCTTGCTTGCTTGATTTCTTGAATTGCTTTGGAGACCTAAAAAAGGGGTTAGCCTTTACAAAACAATGATAATATGACAATATGAACTCACATACACTTTCACATGATGCTTAGATCTTGAGTTGTTGCAATAAAGCTCTAAAATGTTGCTCTTGACTTTCTTGATAATGCTCTTGATCATAAGTTCACCAATAGATTTCTAGATGCTTTTCAAATGATGCAATAACTAGGTATTTATAGGAATTTATTCAATTTCTCTCAAATTAAATCCTAATATCCAACATTTACAATTTGAATTTTGAATGTTAAAATACCAATGCTGACATATCTAAAATTGGTCCTTGGAAAAATAATGGGACCCATATGCCCTAGGGCGAATGGGCCCTAGACCTATTTTCCAAGATATTAATTTTCAAGGGAAAAATATCAATTAGATGCACTTGTTCAATGCTTGCAATTTCTCAAAAATTGGTACAAATGGTCTATAAAATGCATAATTTAAGAAATTAGGGGCTCAATTAGGCTCAACAATTTAGGGGGAGAAAAATGTAGTGTGAAATTGTTAAGGGTAACAATTTTCAACACTACAAAACTCTATCAAGTTTACTATTGATCCATACAAATTTTGGCCTTCTAGACTCAATCATAAGGTCAAATTTGAGCCATAATGAACTAGTAAAAAATCCTTGACAAAATCTCTCAAGAAACGAGAAGAGGCTTTCAAATTTAGAGCTATAGTACCATGTTGAAGTCACCTAAAAAACTCACAAGATCCAAGAATCCTATACAACATCAATTAAATTTCTACAAGATATAAGTAGAACAAAATACTATGATGTTAATACTGATACAACATAAATTTGCATAGAGACGGGTAAGTGCACCAATCTGTGACACAATTTTTATGCCAAATTGGAAAAATTCACAAAAAAGGTAAAAATTGAGCATTTGGCGCATGCCAAATTTGGTGAGCACCAACTATAAAAGTAAATTAAAAGCCAAAAAATGCATTTCAAACCTGTATTTCATTTCAACTCATGGTTTGGATTGGAGGATTTGATCTCTACAACTCACGCTCGCCAATTCTCATGCACTTTTTGCACTCTTAGCTTGCGATTTTTCATGAGGATGTCACCAACATGTCAAGGAAGTCAAAGATTGTGAAGAGGTATGCATTTTAATTCTATTTATTTTAAATTTGATTTAGAATGCAGATTGAAATAGTTTTTTATAATAAAACTTTGTTCTAATTCTCAGGGAATGAATTTGCACCTCGAAACATTGAGAATTCACAATCACCCTCTCACAAAGAGCCTCCTATACAAGAACAAATTGAAACCCCTCCATCAATTCATAGGAATCCTCAAGGAACACAAGAAATTATTCTAAATCAAATTGAAAACAATAAAAGAGACATTGAACAAATAATTGGAAGATTAATCAAGCATGCCGAAAACAACCCTTATAGGAGAGGGATTTATGAATCATTGAAGTCAATTGTATCTCATGTATGAGAAATGAGAGAAAATGAATTTTTGGTCAAATAAGAGGCATGAGATGAGACAATTTTATGCTAGTGGTTTGTCATATGCAGATGTGAAAAAACAAAAAAATAGCAAAGCCAACTTTTGTGCCCTATTTACTGACCTGAGAACCAATGCACCTTTGTCTCATGCATGCAAGACGTTCCCCATCCATTGGTGCCACCATGAGTTAATTAAAAATAAATTTTTGGAGTGTTGGTGGATGGTATTTGACAAACCTCCATGCAATAACCATGAGGTACCACAATAATTTTTGAGGAAACTCTATTGTGATTTTGTCCTCAATAAGATGCCAAATTATTTTGACATCTTAGACTTTCAGGGTAGAGGTGGGGGCTCCACACATGATAGACCTATTGCACAATGTAATCCATAGTTGGCACCGAGACCCTTGGCCAAACCCATGGTGGAGAATGTCATCACTCCTTCCATTGTTAAGGATAGTGTAGAGGTGGACACATTGGAGTTAATTGGCTCACTCACCCAGACCATTTTATAGTGTGTGAGGCCTCTAGTAGAGACTAATGTGGAAGAGATGTGTAGGACCCAAGCTCCACCCCACCATTATGGTGCTTGTGTTGTTGTTTGCATGCACAATTATCAGAGTGCTCGGGATGAAGCTACACAACCTACATCAATTATAGAGGTGATGGCTTTCATAGATGATTTGTTGAATTATACATTCGACATTAACACTCAAATAAAATTCAGCAAGTTCATTTAATCTTGTTTATTAAATTATATTTTGAAATTTAAGAATACTAAATTAGTAGAATTTTGATATGATTAAATTTTAGGGTCAGAATTTTCATGAGAGGTGCTCCATTCCTATAGACCCTTATTTTTTCTTGACGTTGAGTCCACAAGTATGCAACTAGTATTAAAGATATTATTATTGCATTTGAGTAGTTTAATGTTATATTTGAATGTTTATCTCATAACATTCTTTGGATTTCAAATAGTTTCCTGGTGGACCTTCAACCTCCACACCTCACAATTCATTTCCTCGAACAAATTACATTCAAGTATCCTTTATTCATAAATGGTGTTGTAAAACAATGTTAGCTAATTTATCATAATTTTGTGCATACAAATCTAAAAAATTGATGAGAAACAAAAACATTTCATTTGTATTCATTGATCATGTCACATTATCTTCTCCTAATTCACTTTTTGTTCCTTTATTCCTTCCTAATCCCATCACATTAACATTTAATAGTTCAGCCTATTTTCCATGATCCTCTCCTAGCCCATCCCACTAACATCTTCTAGTCCATGCTATGTGTCATTATGCCCTTCTACTCCCATATTATTGTACCCATTATTATTTCACCTTGGATGTTCCATGTTCCCCTATGTTCCTTTATCCATTCTATGTTATACCATATTTATCCATGTTTCATCCTAGATAACTCTTCTCTATTATTGCTACACACAGGTCAAGTTCCCACTTTATGTACTATAGTCAAACCCTAGACACCTCCTAATTCACCCTATGTTGCATTATTCCCTACTAATAGCATCCCATTAACCTCTAATTGTCCACCCTATACTTTGTTATCCCATCCTAGCCCATCCCATCAATCTATACTAGTCCATCCTATGTTCCATTAACCCCTTTTATTCCCATCTCATTACCCTCTCTTATTTCAACCTATGTTCCATTATCCCCTCTTGGTCTTGTCCCACTATCTTTCCCTAATTCACCCTATTTTCCTTTATTCCCTCCTAATCCCATCCCATTAACCTCTAATAGTTCACACTATATTTTGCTATCCCATCCTAGCCAATCCCATTAATCTATTCTAGTCCATCCCATACTCCATTATTGCATTCAACTCCCATCCCATTGTACCCTCTATTATTTCACCATATGTTCCATTATCCCTTGTTGGTCTTGTCTTTTTATCTTGTCTATGCTATAGCACCTCCATCCAAATTTTATCCTATGCACCGTTAGAAGAAATAAATTTCCTTCCACTCAGTATTGACTAAATTTTTCTTCTCCATTACTGTTGCACACCTCAACAACCAACTTTGTGTTCTATAGTAAAACCCTAGACACCTCCTAATTCATCATATGTTCCATTATCCCTTTGAAAGTTTCTATTAACATAGTAATCCTCACTTCATTGTGGCACTATCACTATGTTGACAGCATGCCCTCATTAACATTAGTTCATCAGCATATGCAATACGAATCTCCATGAGCACTGAACTTTGGAATTTGCAAGAGTTTGGACTATCCTAGTGGACTTAGTACTTTCACCATTTTGTGATCTATAAGCACTATATTGTAGTCTCAACTGAGGCAAACCATTTACTCTTTCATTTATGACATTTATAAAAGGACTACCTAAACTTCTTTATATTATTGTTAGATATGTTTTTTCATTTGCAGTTGTTGACATCAAACAGCCTTGGTGATGTTGGTGGCATTATGGACCATGGAGTTGTTGTAGCAATATCCAGTTTTGATCCATTGAGAGAGGTATGCAACAAATTAGTTGATTTGACATTATATTTTCTCTTTTATGGTTTATTATAGAAAATTTTCATGATACTTTTATGCATTTTAATTTCTATCTTGATGGCTGGTACAGGTGGTTATCACTCTAGATCGTGGACATGGTAATGTTGTAAGTGTGCATGATGACTATATGTATGCAGTAAGTGATTATATTTTGTTATATGTCATTCCACAATTCAATTTATATGTATTAACATCTTTAATTTTTATTGTATCAATTGAAGGTCCAAAGTGAAGAGAGGAGGACTAGCGAGCATGTTCAAAAGACAAGAAAACCAACAATCACTCCATCTAGCTGAATTTTGAAGGCAACACGGGATCTATTTCCTTCCCCTAGAGGGAAATGACTATGCATTAGGGTCATTTGTTGTATGCCTATGTGGCATTTTGGAACATAATTTTTGTACTATTGATATATACATGACAATTTTATGTCCATATGGCTCTTTTTTACTAAGTGTGTATGGATTTTTTGGATATATTGTATATACTTTTATCAATATATATCATTGTATAGCCTTACATATTTTTTATTAGAGAAAATATTATTTTGCTACTACCATTCTTGAATGATGTTATCATGTGTATTGTTTAAATTGTATGCTTTAATGTTGTAGGCATGGATTTTATTTACATCTAATACTTAATTAATTACTTTCAATTGCTAAATAAGCCCCATCTAAAGCATATTGTGTAAATAAGCTCCATTCCTGGTGGTTTCTATCCTTTGCAATGCTTCAATTACTTGTGCCTCACTTATTCACATGTGTGCTTCACTTATTCATATGTATACTTCACATATATTGTGTGTATTCACTTGTATGCTTCATGCTTCCAATGCATAGAAGCAAAAATCTTTTGGGGGAAAAATCGGCAAACCAAAAGTATAAGAGTTTTTGAAAAAATTGGGAAAAAAATCATATTTAAAAAAAACTTTAAAAATTATAGAAAAAGAGATAAAAAAACTTTTTTTTCTGAAATTGAAAGGTATTTCCATAGCATAGAGATATAGAGAGAAAATAAAATAAATATTTTAACTAATGAATTGCAAAAAATAGATTTTTGTAGTTAATATTCATATCGTTGATTACATTGCATTACACATCTTTCAAAGTCAAAGCATTACTTCGCATTGCATAACTAATAACTAGATGTTGATAGATGAAAAAAAATCAATTATAATATAGTGTTTACAAAGTCAACCTAAGTATTTATGCAATTACTTCACATTGCATAACTAATAACTAGGAGCAACTGCCAATTGCATTTTCTTATCATAGAATTCTATGAGACCAAATTTCCTTGAGGTATTTTTTCAAATAGTTCACTTCCTTGTCTATGTTACCACGTTCTTCATACATGTATACCAAAGCATCTTGTCAAATAGTTCACTACCTTGTTGCTATGGCTAAAATCCTAAAACAAGTGTTTTTGAAAAAGCTATGGATGCTTGGAAAAAATATATCAAAAGCATAATAGTAATCAATAACATAGGAAAGGCAGTGAACTATTTGAAAAAATGCATCAAATAAATGTGGTGATGGAATGCCATGACAAGCCATAGACAAGGCAGTGAACTATTTGAAAATATGCCTCAAAGAAATGCGGTCTCATGGTGATGGAATTCCATGACAATCAAATTGCTTTTGATTGTCATGGCATTCCATCACCATGAGACCTCATTTTTTTGAGGCATTTTTTCAAAGAGTTCACTTCCTTTTCTATGCTACCACATTTTTCATATATCATGTCTATCAAATAATTATATCAAACAAATCAATGCCTTGTTGTTATGGATAAAACCCTAAAACATGTTCTTTTGAACAAGCTATGGATGCTTGGAAAAAATCTAGCAAAGCATAATAGCAAGCAATAGCATAGACAAGGCAATGAATTGCTTGAAAAAAATGCTTCAAAGAAATGTGGTCTCATGGTGATGGAATGCCATGACAAGAAAATTGCTATGGATTGTCATGCCATTCCATCACCATGAGACCATGTTTCTTTGAAGCATTTTTTCAAATAATTCACTGCCTTGTCTATGCTACCACATTTTTTGTAAATGTTTATAAAAGTATTTTATCAAACAGTTCACTACCTTGTTGCTATGGCTAAAATCCTAAAACAAGTGCTTCCAAACAAGCTATGGATGCTTGTAAAAAATCTATCAAAGCATAATAATAAGAAATAGCATAGAAAAGCTAGTGAACTATTCGAAAAAATGCCTCAAAGAAATATGTTCTCAATGTGCTTGGCATGGCATTCCATCACCATGGGACCACATTTCTTTGAGGTATTTTTTCAAACAGTTCACTGCCTTGTCTATGCTATGAAATTTTTCATACATGTATACCAAATAATTTTATCAATCAATTCACTACCTTGCTACTATGGCTAAAAGTCTAAAACAGGTGCTTTCGAACAAGCTATGGATGCTTCAAAAAAATCTATCAAAGCGTAATAGTAAGCAATAGTGTAGACAAGGCAATTAATTTATTTTTTAAATGCCTCAAAGAAATGTGGTCTCATGGTGATGGAATGCCATGAAAAGAAAATTCCCTGGATTTTCATGGCTTTCCATCACTATGAGACTACATTTCTTTGAGGCATTTTTTCAAATAGTTTACTACCTTGTCTATGATACCACATTTTTCATACATCTCTACCAAAGCATTTTATCGAACATTTCATTATCTTTCTACTATGGGTAAGAGCCTACAAAAAGTGCTTTCAGACAAGCGATGGATGCTTGAAAAAAATATGTCAAAGCATATTAGTAAGCAGTAGCATAGAAAAGGTAATGAACTGGTTGAAAAATGCCTCAAAGAAATGTGGTCTCATGGTGATGGAATGCCATGATAATCCATAGCAATTCACTTGTAATGCCATTCCATCACACCATGACACCACATTTCTTTGAGGCTTTTTTCAAAAGTTCACTGCCTTGTCTATGCTACCACATTTTTCATACATGTCTACCAAATAATTTTATCAAATAGTTCACTACCTTGCTGCTATGGCTAAAAGCCTAAAACAGGTGATTTTGAACAAGCTATGGATGCTTGGAAAAAATCTATCAAAGCATAATAGTAAGCAATAGCATGGACAAGGTAGTGAGTTGGTTGAAAATTTTCCTCAAAGAAACGCGGTCTCATGGTGATAGAATGCCATGAAAATCCATAGCAATTTTCTAGTCTTGGCATTCATCATGCCATTCCATCACCATGAGACCACATTTATTTGAGATATTTTTTCAAACAGTTCACTGCCTTGTATATGGTCTCATGGTTTTTCTTCACGTGAAAATCAGCATAATAGTAAGCAACAAGCTATGGTCTCATGGTTTTTATTCATGCAAAAATCAGCATAGGACATCAAACCATACATCATGGATATTGAATATTCGGATCCAATGTTTCACTAGTAGGCTAAGTTTTGCATCTCAACAAGGGTGCATTATTTGATGACAACCACTATAGTTTAGACTCTTAAGGGATTCAATTGGTTGAACGTAGATTAGAGTGAGTTGGCATGTTTGAGTGTGAAAGAGGACCATGCCTAGCATAAACATGCCCACCCGAATGCGTCAAAACAGTTCATTTGGTCACATGAGTTGCAAAATGAAAGTTGCACCACTTTACAACTTTCAACTAGTTGCATTTGACAACTTTTTCCCCAAGTGAAAATTCTCCACCACAAGAAAAAGCCTCCAAGATAGAAAAAAAAGAGAGAGGTTATTGTAGAGAGGCCCAATGCGATCCCATAACCTCAGATGAGAAGTTTCTAAGCATCATGGTGTATGAGTAATAGCATGTTGAAGTTTGCAACCATTTTACACTATGGACTCTTAAGGGATTCTACCGGTTGAATATAGTTTGGAGAAATTTTGCATGTTTGGGTGCAAAAGAGGACCATGCCTAGCATAAATGTACCCACCTAGATGCATCAAAAAAGTAAAATTGGTCACACGAGTTGCACAATGAAAGTTGCACCACTTTGCAACTTCCAACTACTTGTCTTTGGCAACTCTTTCCCCAAGCGAAAATTCACTACCATGGGAAAAGGCCTCTAAGATAGAAAAAACTGAGAGAGGTTATTGTAGAAGGGCCCAACATGATCCATACGCTCAGAGCAGAAGTTTATAAGCATCACGGTGTTCGAGTAACAACATGTTGAAGTTTGCATCCATTTTGCACTTTGGACTCTTAAGGGATTTTGTTGGTTGAATGTAGCTTAGAGCGATTCCACATGTTTGGGTGTGAAAGAGGACCATTCCTAGCATAAAATTACCCACCTAGATCCATTAGAATAGTCTATTTGGTCACACAAGTTGTAGAATGAAAATTGCACCACTTTGCAACTTTCAACTACCTGCATTTGACAACTTTTTCCCCAATCAAAAATTCATCACTACAGGGAAAGGTCTCTGAGATAACAAAAATAGAGAGAGGTTATTGTAGAGGGACCCAACTCAATCCCATAGGATCAGATGAGAATTTTCTAAGAATCATAGTGTCCGAGTAATAGCATGTTGAAGTTTGCAGCCATTTTGCACTTTCGACTCTTAAGGGATTTTGTCGGTTGAATGTAGCTCAGAGTGATTCCATGTGTTTGAGTGTAAAAGAGGACCATGCCTAGTGTAAACGTACCCAACCAGATATGTCAGAATAGTCTGTTTGGTCACACGAGTTGTAGAATGAAAGTTGCACCACTTTGCAACTTTCAACTACTTACATTTGACAATTTTTCCCCCAAGAAAAAATTCGCCACCACGAGAAAAGGCTTCCAAGATAGAAAAATTTGAGAGAGGTTTTTGTAGATGGGCCCAATGCAATCCCATAGGCTTAGTCAAGAATTTTTTAAGCATCATGGTGTCTAAATAATAGCATATTGAATTTTGCAGTCATTATGCACTTTGGACTCTTAAGGGATTTTGTCGATTGAATGTAGCTCGGAGTGATTCCATGTGTTTGGCTGTGAAAGAGGACCATGCCTAGTGGTGGATCTTTTAAATTCTTCCCCTTGTGAGTTTATTTTATTTTATCCTTAGCTCTAATTGGTTGGGTTTTCGATTTTACAAATGAGTCTGGGTCATAGGTTTTCTTTTAAAACATTGACTTATTATTGATGGTGGTCGGTCATTTAAGTGTGGTCTTAACCCCTTTGGGTTGTGACTTTACCAACCCCTCTTTACTTGTCCTCTCGGTCTTTTATGTCCTGACCCTATTTTTTTTTCCTTAGTGTTGGGTTGGTAAAATGTTTTAGATTAACCTCTAAAAAATCTTTTCGACCTCGAGGGTTGTTTCCCCATCCACTTAGTCAATTCCCATTTTATAAATAACCTTTTCGCATGTGCAGATTGTGTGGCCATCGGATGGAGTTATCTGCATCTAGACCTTTCCTCCCAGACCTCGTGAGGTTTCCTGCTGACGTTATAAAAGTGGTGTGAGGCATGCGAGATGCTGCCACCTATCACATATGATTGTGGGGACCAGTTTTTGTTCGTTGACTGATGATGGATGCTAGTGCTAAAATTTATTTCTTTATCGATGCATCATGGTCGTTCCTCGCTGACCTCACGCAATTAAAACTTTAGTTTTAATAATGTTGTGAGGTGTGTGAATTTTTGATGTGTGGACGTTGATGTTGTACAAAGGATGACTAAGGTGGGCTCATTTAGTGCTAAGGTGGTGTCTGGTAAGTGATTTCCTATTCACCTAAAGACTGGTGAATGAACGTGGCATTTTCAAACCATTTCGACTCAATCTGAGCCATTCTCCTGGCCTACATTTTTTTTTATCAACGGCTCGTATTTGAAATAGGCTAGTATTGTACTATAGTCATTTTATCTCATGTGAGTGAATTGTAATGGTCGAGTTCAACTCTACTCTCATAATTAAATGCTAAAGATCAACGAATTTCTATTTGCGTATGTATCTCGACGTTGAAGAAGAATTGTCTGGTGTCAAGCGAAGCAAGCTATCTTTGTGATTTTCAAGCCTCACTATCATTAGCATTCTACAAGTGAGACCGTAATTAACACATTTACCATTTCTTGTGTTTTCAGAAGGTTTTATGGTTGCTTGAAGAACCATTATCAATTGCTTCTTATTCCATTCCTGAAGGATTGTTCAGGTAGATTTTCTTTAAATTATCTTAAATCTTGTCTCTATAATTGTTGTGGCTTCTAGAATTGTGAAGCATTTTTTATTTAAAGCTATAGGGTGCGAGTTATAATTGTTAGACATATAAAAACCCTAGCTCGAGTTATTCTCTGTTTTGTATAAATGGCACCCAAGGCCCGAAGCTCTGGCTTTGAGGCCACTACTAAACCCTTTTCCCAGGATGTTATAGATTTATTAAATCCCTCTACTAGCAAAAGGCCTGAGGGAAAGGTTTTGTTCTATGGGTAATTTCTCATCAAAGGATTAACTGACAAGCAATGTGTGGCTCGGGATACTGAATTACCATATACTGGATGGAAGTTGTTCTCAAATTGGTTTGGGAATAGGAATTTATGTGTTCCTTTGTGTAACCCGTGGAGGTTAGATTTGGGCAAGCTGGTGGTTCTTAATGTCTACTTGGATGTAGATTAATTGAAAGATGTTGTTGTGAGGTATGACCCTATAAACTAAGTTGTTAGAACACATTCTAGCATAGAAATGGTAAAGATAACCAGGGAGGAAATTGCAAAAATATTTGGTTTATAGAATGGAGTTAGGATATGGTTGCCATAAATCTCGAGGCTTTCAGAGAAGAATACAGAAATACCAAGGGTTTATTCAGAACATCTCTTTTGGTACCTCATTTGGCAACCTTGGGAAAAGGAAAGAATAAGAAATAGGTAGTAATTGGTAAGAATGAGCCAAAGCCTTTTCCTATAAACTATTTCTCTAACTATTTCAAGAAGATGGTTTGTTCCTTGTGCCAAGTTCTGGGAATTAGTTTGAAGAATACTCTGCCTACCGATGTCATGTACATGGTTGTAAACATCCAACATCCAAGTTTTAACGTGGTATATGATTTTTCCACTTATTTGGGAGAGAAGATGCATGGGTGTCTAGTGGCTATAAAGGAAGGAAAAAGTGGGTTGGTTTCAGATGGTATTCCCTATTGATTCACATGTTTCTATATAGGGGTTAGACAGTGTTTGAAAAGGATATGGAATTGAAGAAGAAGGAGGGTAGTATTGAAATTCCTATCCAATATTGGACTAGGATCCTTGATATGCATGATCACAAGTTTGATTATGTAACCTTCCAAAATTTCTTTGGATCCAAATTGAAGAAGGCTCTAGTTCTTGATCCTCCCAGGATTCCTAAAGAGATTCATGATTTCTTGAGGCCGATGGAGAAAAGGTCTGAATTCAAATTGACACATAATTGGGAAGATATTATCTCTTACCATAATACAAAACATTTCAGAGTATATGGCACAAATTTCAACCCTTATGTTTTTCCAAGGGATGTGCCTCTATGAATTGGATTTCTGGAAATCATGAGATAGTTGGTGTGTGCTCAATAAGTACATCTACCAGTAGAACAAAAGAAAGGGTCTTTCTTCCCTGAATATACAATGTTTGCTGATTTTGTAATAGAAAAGGGAGGATGGAAGGATTTCTACACATTGCTTAGACCTTATGGATTAACGACTATATGCCCTATGAATCATGATCGTGAGGGTTTTATCTCTGAAATGAAGGCTAAGCATCAAACTGGAACTTTTGTCCATAATTTCTACTTTCCTGAAGATATTATCAAGAACATTTCTGATTTAGATGTACAAGATGAGAAAAAGGAAAAATACCTCACCTTCACCAAGATGGTGAAAAGAAAGCAAGAAAAGATACCTACTTTCAATCCTATACCCAGTATTAATGGTGAATTCAATAGCGCTATGTATGCCATTGACAATTTTGAGAGTTTGGTGGGGATTTTGAAGGATGAACAGGTTGTGGAAGAGAGGGGAAAGTCACAAAATATCGAGGAACACCCTAAAGTAAGGTTGGATGAGAGGCCTACTTATCAACCCCCAAAGAAGATAAAGGTGTTCTCTAGGAAAAGGGGAAACAGGGCTGGTGAAGTTGCTAAAAATGTTGCACCATCTTCTTCAGGGCAGTCATTGCCAAATATTGTTGATCTGGATTCCCCTATGAGGATTGTTGACCAGACATGTCCCTCATCACCAAAGAGATAGAAAATTGAAAGAACAAATTTGGTTGATTGTGATGGTGATGAGGATGAAGAGATCATTATTACTCTTGATGAAATGCATCAAGAAATGCCATCTTTCCCACTGGACACTCCATCAAATTCTGGGGTAGTTGCTCTAAGGTTGGGAAAAGATGAAATAAGGGGAATAACAAATAATGATGATCTAAGAATGGAGGCCTATAGAGAGTTCAAGATGGATGACTCTTTTATCCAGACCAATTCTTTTAAATATTTTGTGTGGAGAGCACATGTCTCATTATATGTTGAGGAGGTGGCACAAGAAAGAAGTTTGCACCCTGAGCTTCCAAAGAAGGTAATTCAATCTAAGGTCGGAGAATAGATGAAGGAAAAATTCAAAGAAATAACACCAGAGTAGGGCCGAGCATTAGTATAGAAGAGTGGAGTACTATTACTTCTTCAATGGGATATTGTCAATGTTGTGGTGTTCGATACAAATAGAAGGGCCAATAGGCCACTTCTTGCAACTGATGAAGAAGCTATGCTAGCGCTCAAAGGGTCAGCCTTTAGTGAAGAGTGGGATTCTTTTGCAATCTGATCTCTGTCCACTGGATCCAAGAAACCAATTGTTGTATAACCATCTAATTTCAGTGGTCACTTAGTTATAAGAAGAGTTGTTGGTACCCCAGCATTGGAGGCTACTGATATGGTAGTAAATGTTGTCAAATTCACCAGGGAAACTGTTGAGGATCTGACCAAGGATTGTGATACTCTTAGAGGCCATTACAATGAAATTATTATTGAATATAAGAAGAGTCAACAAAATTTGGCAGAGCTAGAAATTGAGTTGGCCTTATTAAAACAGAAAATGGAAACATTGAGGTCTCAAGGGTAGGCTAGTTCTAGTTGCACTATCTCTGACCCACCTATGGAGCAATCTCAACCCTCTTCACAAGGATAGTCCTTAGCTATTGTTCCATATAACATGGGGCAAGTTCCTATTCTAGTTGAAAGGGCTAATAGCCCAGGAGGAGGACTCTCTAGGGAGAAATTAATTCAGCAAGTTGAGGAATATAAGGAGATGGTGCAGCAAATCCAAGAGTCTACAAGAAGGAGCAATTTAGTGATTGTGGACACTATGCTGAAACATTTAAGCAAGAAGTTCCAGGGAAAACTGAATAGTGTTCATACAAATTGCTCTAATGTTATGAGCACTTAGGATGTTCCCAAGAGATAGAGAGGTGGCCACCCCATTGCTGGATAGATGGAGCCCTAGAATTGAGAAATTGAAGTTCATGGCAGTGGGAGCAAAACAACATGGGGATAAGTATCCTATGGTTATTTCAACTTACCAATTTGTCAAGGGAGTTGTGGAGCATAAGTTTCAATGGTATGTTGCCCCTATGGAGTTAAAGATCAAAGGATTAAAGGCTATATATGATGGAAAGGAGTTAACTCCTTTGCCACATATTATGTATAGTCAAGATAAGGTAAAACCTTTGCAGATTTGGAAGGATCGGATAACTAATATCATGATTGCTCAGACCCATGAGATATGCAGAAATGCTGACATTGGTATGCTCGAGAATACATTGGAGAAACTATCATTTTTCATCAGTTTCTTAGAGAACTTTGATAAGAAGGCCACGTCAGTAATGGTGAAATATGTGCCCTATCGAGATAAGATTGATCAGGTTATGGCTTTCAATTGGCCATCCGAGCATGATTTTGAATTATGGAAAAAGGTGTTTACAGATAAATTTGAAATATGAATACTATATGTGGGAAATGCAACTTGGTCATGTATAATACAGGTCTGGCCTCAGAGGTTATATTTGAAAATATGCATTCTCCTTTCAAATTCAAGTACAAGGTGTTGAGGTGGAATAAAGTGTTACAACATTTATAGATGCCTTTTTCGACATGAACAAGTGGCCCTTTGGAGGGCAGTTTCTTTTCTTCCATAACAACTAATGAATATTCTTGTCTTATGATTTTCAATCTCATGATGAAAATGTAACTAAATTAAGGATTAGCAGTCCAATAACAAATGGACATGTGTACTCTCTGGCCTAAGGCTTGTTGGCTCCCTTGTTTTATAAAAGGGCATTTTGGGTCGTGAGAGAGGTCTCCTGAAATATCCAAGATATGAGAAATATGAGTCTAGTGATATAGAGAGTATGAATGTAAGTCTAGGTTTTAAGGTTTTGAGTCAGATAAGAGAACTTGTTCAATCATGGGGTTCTTAATCATGTTTGTGTTAAACATGCGAATGTTTTGAGTTTTTTTTCTCTCCTATTTTGATACTTTGCATGGATTATTAATGAAATATTGATCCAAGATGATTTTCATTGATCTTCATTTATTCTTTATTGTGAATTACATTTAACAATAGCTCTGGTTCAAAGGATGGGTTAAATGCTTCAGTTAATCAGTAAGTTCATGCAATCTAACAATAGGATTCATAAAGAAGTAATAGACTCGGGTATAGATATGTGGATTGTAATGCTATTCATATAGATCATAGATGCTTAAGATGAAATTTTCCCTATAGTTCAGTTTTCTCTTTCAACTCCATGCTTTGGGATATGGCACTGGAATTCTAATCACATTTTTATTCTCATGTTTTGTGTTATGGCTTCAGGATATTTTTATTCAAACATCTCCTATCAATCAACTTTAGTCATGTTTGTGATTCTCTGTTAACTAGACCCGAGGCTTTTCAATGAATAGCCAATTTCTTGAAGGATTTCATCATTTTAGCATAAATGGGGAATCTATATATTGTTTATCCATGTGTAAATGAATCATTTAATGTTGTATGTTAAGAGCACATTTTAGGGAATACCCTCCTAGATCTTATAGAGTCCGAAGTGTAGGAGAATCAGCATTATCGATGTTCTCATCAAGTTGGCCACATGTTTCCTAGACTTTTATTATTGAACATGGCAAGTGCATAGAAGCTCTTAGGAAAAATGTTTGGTTTGCAGTAAAAAAAATGCCAATAGAATGGTGACTCTGTTGGGGAAATATCAAATGAAAAGTCTCTAGTGCAGATCTGGTATAGTTAGAGTCATTTGTTATGATATGCTTTTTTTAAATTGTGTGCTTAATTTGTCATGTTTAGCACATGTGTCTAGTTTTCATATGTTCTTTGTCAGTGTGTCGAGTAATGTTCAAAATCTTGTCCAAAGTCATGAGTGCAAAAGCGAAGTGCAATCACTTCATAATTCCCAACATTTTGGGTGGGGACTCTGATATCTCGAACACAAATATTGATACAAAGTACAAAAAGCAACATGCAAAGGAAAGTCCTCGTACACCGAAGGCCATAAAGAAGACTAGAAGCTATGCAAAAAAAAATTTGGAGCCAATGCTGAAGCTTGAACCGGGATAGGAAAAGAAATGGGTAGAAGTAAATGATACCCCAAGTAAGTCTGTTTCATCTTCTATTATTTCTTCTCCTACTTTAAATGCTGAGATGAATAGTGTTTTTATCAGTGGAGATTCCTCAAGGGTTATTATGTCTAAAATGGATCATGGTAGTTTTCCTTTTGAAATGACTCGAGAAGTTGAAACTGATATGTCTAAAGAGGAGGAGCGATGGGGTTTCTAGGAACAGGATAAATAGTTCCCAGAAACCACAACACCTAGTACTATGTCCATTTTTACTGGACAAAATTTCAGACCACGAGGGACCTTTTTAAATGAGGAAGTGCCTTTTCTTCAAGATGAAGATCAGGTAGAACAACCTTATTTTACTCCTGCTCTAAGTGAGGCAGGAGATATCCTTGAAAATGAAACAGATATAGATAGGGATATGCAAACCTTAATTGAAGAAGAAAAGAGGTTGCAAGAGGTGGAAGACAATAGGGACAAGATAAGAATAGAGAATCTGGAAAGATTTCAGGCTAAGTAGTTCCAAAGAAATGCTCAGAAGAAGAAAGTTGAAAAGATGAGGGAAGAAGCAGCTAAGATAAAATCCTTTGAGGAAAGGGTGGATAAGGCAACTGCTGAAAGGGATCGTGAGGTTCCTAAAGCAACAATCTCTATGGGAACCTCTGCCACTCCCACATATACCCCTTCTATATCAGCTACCAAAACTTCAGATCCATTCGCTAGATCCAAGAAGACAACCTTTGTGGACCATGGGAAAGCTCATGTTGATAAACCTAAGAAAAATTCCCACGGTTTTTCCAATTATAAAATCCATCTTAATACTAGTGATGAAACAAATAATGAGGTTGATCCTAGGCCATTAGATTTCCCCCAAAACCCTGAGCTCCTAAGATTGCAACTAATAAATAATCAGTTACAGGCTGATCTGAGAAAGGAAAAAATAGAAGCTGTGAATGCTAAAATGGCAAGAAAGATAGCTTTCCTAAAGATATCTACACCTACCCCCCAAGCTTCTAGTTCAGGGCAAAGCGAGAATGAGTCACTGATCAAGAATTTTGTAAAGAAAATCCCTAAAGGGGGGGGTGGTGGTAACCAAGGTGGTGGAGGTGGAGGTGGTCATAAAAATGTTAGCTCCTACTTAGAGAATGAAGAGGGAAGCACTGACAAGGCTATAAAGCAGGGTAGTAGTGAGAAGGATAAAGGGGGGGATGATAAGAAAGATCTTGAGTGACAAAGCACCCCCAGAAATGGACATGGTTGAGGAGCACCCCAGATTGATAGATATAGACAATTGTGTTTTGGTAATATTTGGGGGCCACAGAAAATTTACCATGGTGTGAGGTGTGTGGAATGCCACATTCTCCACAATAGTGTGTAGTAGCACAAAACATGGTAGAATCTCAGGATGACCAAGGAGATGCTCAGTCTCCCCAAGATCAGGATACGATGATAAATGTATTATTAGGACCAGCTGATCTGGCCTATGATGATTATACCTCAGATGATGAGCCTTGTTGCAAGGATGTTGATATTCAGAGACAACATAATGATGTACACCACCAACAAGTGTTTCTGAATGAAGGAGACAGTGATGATTGTTTTGTGAATGAGCTGGAGGTGCATAATACTATTTTGAGAAGACCTTCCGATGAAGAAATTGAAAAATACATTGTTGCTCTAGTTGCTAGGGAAAGGAATAGCATACAATTGAGAAACATAATTTTTCCAGGTGATTTAGGTAAGCCTTGCAGCCCATTCATAAAAGAAAAAGATGTAATTGGAACAAATACCAGTTTGGAGGCTAAGAATGTCGATTTAAAGCCTAAGGAAATAAGGGAGCCCAAGATATGGGCAAAGAAAGTTGATAAGACTAAGACAAAGAATGAATTTGTACCCCAAAACACCAAAGAAAGCAATCAACACTCTCCTAATGATGAAACTCCCAAGGGAAAAGAAAAGGTAATTTTTGAAAACACAAATTTTCTTGAATTACCAAAGTACACTTCAATAGATATGTTCCAAGTACTTTCTCAAGTTAGGGTTACTATTCCTTTCTTAGAAATGATGTGAATAGACAAACATAAGGACAAAAATGTTGCACTTATTAATAGTATTCCTACAAGTAGAAAGAGTAAAGTGGTTTCCAATCAGATAAATTCAAAAGAGCATCAAGAAAAGCAAAAAATTGTGGAAGAAAATATCACAGAAAGCCCTCAAATATACCTAGGAACTACTACTAATCCTAATCCCAACCATGTCAATCCATTTTTCTTAAGCCTGATTATTGATGGGAAAATTTTGAGAAATTGTATGATTGACTCAGGAGCTTCTAATAATGTGATGCCAGTGAAAATAATGCATGCAATGGGTTTAAAAGTAAACAGTACATATGGTAAATGTTATGCAATCGATTCTCGAGAAGTACCTGTCATAGGTATTATAAATAATGTTCCATATAGACTGGAAAAATTTCCTAAGAAAGAGCTACACATGAGTGTTATAGTGGTGGATATCCCACCTACTTATGGCATGTTACTATCTTGGCCTTGGAGTAATTCAGTGGGTAGAAGCATACAGTGTGATCTTTCTTTTACTACATTTTCTATTGAATAGAAATATGTTAAAGTAGATAGGGACAAGAGAGCCCCTCACATGATTGAAAATGTGGAAGACCCACTAGAGCCTATCATAATCAACTTTGTGGAAACTAATCTAGAAAACTTTCGTGTTGAGGAAGATAAAATAGAAGAAGAGATCCAGTCAGAACCTATTGATAAAGAAGTACTGAAGATATCATCAGAGGGTGACTTATGGATAATGTATTTTGATGGAGCTTGTTCCAAGGATGGCTCGGGAGCAGGAATTTTATTTACTTCCCCACAAGGTAAAACATTCAAATACTCCTTCTTGTTGCAGTTTGCTTGTACTAACAATGTTGTTTAGTATGAGGCTCTCATACTCATTCTGAAGATAGCTTCAAAGCATGGTATTAAAGTGTTAAAATTTTTGGGAGACTCTAAGTTAGTTGTGTAAGTGTGAATATGTGAATAAGGTTAAAACACATCTTAATAAGACATTATATCAAAGATAACTCAAATTAAACTAAATCAAAGCAGTCATCAATTGAAAGCGTCATATTGTTCTCTATCCTCAAAGATTTATTAAATCTAAATTGCTCTTAGATTATTTAAGCAAATAAGACTGTTAAAATGACTATCTGAAGAACAACATAATGATAATGCAAAGCTAAATGATAAATCAATTAAACTAGCATGATATTGATGTGAAACAGATAATTGTAGCTACAGGAGGTAGCCATTGTTGAAAGCTCAATTGTTTGATGCTTGATGTGTGAATGCTTGATGCTTGAAGGTTGGATTCCTGCAGAATAAGAGTGCAAAAGCTTGATTATCTGGATCCTTTTCTTGGTTCAACGAGGCTTTATTTATAGATTTCCTGGCTATAGAAATGCACAGGGAAAGCTTTGAGAGGCTTGGATTCAATCTGGAGAATTGAATGGTGAGAGATGGAGGAGATTGAGAGAAAGATGGAGATTGTCTCTACCCATGAAAACACTAGGCAAGAGAAGAGGAAAGATTGATGGAGGAGGATTGAGAGATCAAATTCCAAATTTGTCTCCAATTTTTCTCCAAAACTTCTCGTGAAGTTTCAAAGAATTAATTGTGACATATTTTAGACATGGATTAGACATAGGAAATCTAATTCACTTTTGAGAGAATGTAGATTGGAATATTCCTTATGCTCTAATTCAAATATTTTTGATTTATTTAAATTAGGAAAAGGGAGATAAATAATTTAATAAAACGAACTATAGGATAGTTGTTTATTAAATTAATCAGAAGAATATGACGATTTAATAAATAAAGTGTTTTGATCTTTATTTAATTAAGATGAATATTAAATGTGAACTATATAAATAAATATTTATATTTATTCAAACAGTAGAGGAAATTAGGATAATTAATCAAATAATTTGTATTTAATTAATAGGAATTCTCCAGACTAATTTTAGGTGTATACAAGTTGTTTCCCAGATTAGATCCCGCTTTGCAGCTAAAGATAAAAGACTTAGGCAATACAGAAACACAATATGGTATACTATTGAAGGATTTAGTGCTTTTGGTATTGAATGGGTCAAAAGAGGACAAAATGCTAAGGCTGACTTGTTAGCAAACATAGCTGTCAAACTTGATGATGTCACCTTTGGTGGCATCTCACAAATAGAAGTGCAAACTAGGCCTACAATACCTGATAAAATCTACAACTGGCAAGTGTTTGATGATGACACAGACATTTTGAAATTCTTGCACTGTGTGGATCAATGTGAGAGCTAGGAAATTGATTTTGGCTCGTTTGTAACTAAAATTGATGGGAAGGAAACCATGTTTGGGAATGAGGTGATTTAGCTCAAAACAAATACCATCCCTCGGGGCTTAGTTGCACTTGAAAGGGTTTTTGATGGTCCAGGTATGTCAAATACTAAGAAAGCACCCACTCATAAGGAGGACCTAGAAGAAATAAACTTAGGAACAAAAGGTGCTCCTAAGAAGGTTTATGTTGGAAGGAAAATGAAGCCACATGTTAGAAGCGTGTTGATTACTCTACTTAGAAAATATAGACATGTTTTCGCTTGGTCATATTAAGACTTTAAAGCATATAGGGAGGATCTTTTCCAAAATGAAATCCCATTGAAACCAGACATGAAGCCATTCACGTAGAAACAAAGACCGATTAACCCTACCATGCAACCCAAAATGCAAGAAGAACTTGCTAAACTAAGGGAGGCATGAATCATCAAACCAATTAGGCACTCATCTTGGGTCTCTAACTTGGTGCCTATTAGAAATAAAAATGGGGACATCAGGTTATCTGCTAATTTTAGAAACCTAAATTTTTCTTCTTTAAAGGATAATTACCCACTGCCTAATATGGAGGCTATGTTGCAAAAGGTCACAGGATGTGAACTACTATCCATGATGGATGGATTTTCTGATTATAACCAAGTAATGGTCAAAGAATCTAAGAAAGTCAAGACTGCTTTCACCACACCATGGGGAACATATGTCTATGTAAGAATACCATTTGGACTAATAAATGTTGGAGCAACTTTCCAAAGGGATATGGATCTAGCCTTTGTAGATTTTGTTGATCTATTCCTTGCAATTTACCAGGATGATCTTATTGCCCATAGCAAGAGTGAGGAGGACCATTGTTCTCATTTAGAGAAAAATTTTATTAGATCTTTGGAATATGGGATATCTTTGAATCCTAGGAAGTGTGCCTTCGGAGTAAAAGAAGGAAAATTGTTGGGGCATATTGTTTCAAAGTATGGGGTTTGAATTGATCCTGAAAGAGTGGCTGCTATTGACAGAATTACACAGCTGAGAAATGTAAAGGGCATCCAATCTTTCTTTGGGCAGATAAATTTTCTAATACGGTTTGTCACAAGTTTTGTTGAGACTGTCCACCCAATATCCAAGATGCTAAAAAAGGGAGAAAAAATAGTATGGATAGGAGAGCCATCCAAATCCTTCTAGGCTATCAAAGATGCAATTAAGTAGGCCCCTATTCTTAAGGCACCTGATTACTCAAAACCTTTCCAGTTGTTTACTTTTTCCTTTTTTCATACTATAGCCGGAGTGTTATTGCAGAAAAACAATTATGGTTTGGAACAGCCAATTGCATTCTTTAGTAAATCATTGCAGGCTACAAAATTAAAATATGATATATCAGAAAAGTAGGCATATGCCTTGGTAAAGGCAGTTAGGAGTTTCAAGCCCTACCTGATGGGAGAAATTGTTGTTGCATATGTGCCAACGGCTGCAGTTAAAGATATTTTCACCCAGCAAGGGACCACAGGAAGGAGATGTAGATGGATAAATAGAATCCAAGAGTTTAATATTGACATACAAATCACCAAGCTTGTAAGGGATCAAGGTTTAGACAAATTAATGGCTGAAACAAATCTGGAGGCAAATCAAATAAACCAGATAGAGCAAAAGAACATTGCACCTATCTGTGATATGCAAACTTGTGGCTGGTATAGGAGGATTGTTGAGTATTTATAAACGATGCAATGTCCTAAAGGTATGCCCCTTACTAAGAAAAGAACCCTTAAACTGTGAGAAATTAGATATGTCATTATTGATGGTGAGCTTTGGTGGAGGAACCCTGAAGGTATTATACTCAGATGTGTGGATGGAGACCAAGCTGAGGATCTACTAATAGAAATGCACAAAGGATCTTGTGGAGGCCATTACATGGCTAAGACAATAGCTCATAAAATTTTAAGAATAGGATACTAGTGGCCTACTGTATTCAAGGATTCTCACAAGTATGTCAAAAGATGTGACACATGTCAAAACTTTGTCGATAAGTTGAAATTTTTTGGTAATTTGTCTTTGAGACCTGTGTTTGTTTCAGCTCCTTTCTAGCAATGGGATATTGACTTCATAGGGGGGATATCTGAAAAATCTAGTGGAGGACATGCATGGATATTGGTGGCAACTAATTACTTTACTAAATGGATTGAAAAAATCCCAGTTAGAAGGGCCACAAGTAAAGTTATTGTTCTTTTGATTGATAATATCTGAAGATGATTCGGGGTACCTAAAAGAATTGTTTCTAACAATGCAATGTGTTTTAGGTCAGAGGAATTTGGTAATTTTTGTAATAAATATGATATAACTATTTCATATTCTTCCCTTTATCATCCCCAAGGAAATGGATAGGCAAAGTCCAGTAATAAGAGCCTGATGAAGATCATCAAGTGTATGATTGAGAAGAACAAAAAGGCTTGGGATTCAAAATTAAAACAAGCACTATGGGCTGATAGGACAACTATCAAGAAGGCAATTAGTCATTTTCCTTTCAACCTAGTCTATGGGATGGAGGCACGAATCCCACAAAACAACCTGTTGAAGATGTACAAATTTTTCTAGGAATATGATGATGATGTATGTGATGAGATGCAGCATAGAATGGATGAATTGAATCAACTAGACGAAACTAGAAGAGAGGCTCATAAGAGAAATGAAAGACTACAGCTTCAGGTAAAGCACCTCTATGACAAAAAGGTAGTTGAGAGAATATTTGATATCGAAGCAATGGTGTTGCTCTGGAATGCAAGATCAGAAGATAAGGGCAAGCATGGAAAGTTTGATCCCATCTGGCTAGGCCCATATATAATTATGGATACACATGGAGAAGATTCATATTTCTTATAGTCACTTGCAGGTGAAGTTCTTGAACTACTAGTACATGGACAGTTCTTGAAATACTATTTCTCTTGAAGTAGCTCTTTTTCCATGTACATTTTACAGTCTTGTAAGTAGTGTATATAGGTGTGTTTTCTTTTGTCTTCTTGTCTTGTTTGGACAAGTCCCTGGTTTTGGTTCTCTTTGTATCTGGTCTGCGTAACCATAGATTCTAGAATCTTTCTATGCCCACAGGGGGCATACATCCCCAGTCAGAGCCACTGGTGGAGATTTTAAATTCTTCCCCTTGTGAGTTTATTTTATTTTATCCTTAGCTCTAATTGGTTGGGTTTTGGGTTTTACAAATGAATTTGGGTCATAGGTGTTTTTTCTTAACGTTGACTTATTATTAACGGTGGTCGGTCATTTAAGTGTGGTCTTAACCCCTTTAGGTTGTGACTTTACCAGCCCCTCTTTACTTGTCCTCTTGGTCTTTTGCATCCTGACCGTATTTTTTTTCCTTAGTGTCGGGTTGGTAAGATGTTTTAGATTAACCTCTAAAAAATATTTTCGACCTCGAGGGTCGTTTCCCCATCCACTTAGTCATTCCTCCTTTTATAAATAACCTTTTCACATGTGCAAATTATGTAGCCGTCGGATGGAGTGATCCGCATCTGGACCGTTCCTCACAGACCTCGTGAGGTTTCCTATTGAAGTTATAAAAATGGTGTGAGATTTTGTACCTATCGCATATGATTGTGGGGACCAGTTTTTGTTCACTAACCGATGATGGATGTTGGTGCTAACAGTTGTTTCTTTACTGATGCATCGTGGTCGTTCCTCACTGACCTCACACAATTAAAACTTCAGTTTTAATAATGCTATGAGGTGTGTGAATTGTTGATGTGTGGACACCAATGTTGTATGAAGGATGACCAAGATGGGCCCGTTCCGTGCTAAGGTGGTGTCTGGTAGGTGATTTCCTATTCACTTGAAGATTGGTGAACGGACGTGGAATTTTCAAACCGTTTTGACTCAATTTGAGCCATTCTCTTGGCCTACATTGTTTTTGGTCAATAACTCGCATTTAACATAGGTTGGTGTTGTACTATAGTCATTTTATCTAGCGTGAGTGAATAGTAATGGTCGAGTTCGACTCTGCTCTCATAATTAAATGCTAAAAAATCAGTGAATTGTTATTTTCGTGTGTTTCTCCACACTGAAGAAAAATTGCTTGGTGCCGAGCAAAGCAAGCCGTATTTGTGATTTTTCAGCCTCACTGTTATTAACGTTTTGCAAGTCAAATCGTAAGTAAAACATATACCATTTCTTGTGTTTTCATAATGTTTTATGGTTGCTTGAAAACCATTATTGATAGCTTCTTGTTATGTTCCTAAAGGATTGTTCGAGTAGATTTTCTTTAAAGTATCTTAAATCTTGTCTTGATAATTGTTGTGGCTTCTAGAATTGTGAAGCATTTTTTGTTTAAAGCTATAGGGTGTGAGTTATAATTGTTAGACATATAAAAACCCTAGCTCAATTTATTCTATGTCTTGTATAAATGGCACCCAAGGCTCGAAGCTCTGGCTCTGAGGCCACTACTAGACCCTTTTCCCAGGATGTTATAGATTTATTAAAGCCCTCTACTAGAAAAAGGCCTGAGGGAAAGGATTTTTTCTATGGGTCATTACTCATGGAAGGATTAATTGACAAGCAATGTGCAGCTTGAGATATTGAATTACCATATACTGGATGGTAGTTGTTCTCAAATTGGTTTGGGAATAAGAATTTATGTGTTCCTTTGTGTAACCCGTGGAGGTTGGATTTGGGAAAGCTGGTGGTTCCTAATGCCTACTTGGATGTAGATTTATTGAAAGATGTTGTTGTGAGGTATGACCCTATAACTAGAGTTGTTAGAACGCATTCTGGCATAGAAATGGTAAAGATAACCAGGGAGGAAATTGCAGAAATATTTGGTCTACATGAATGGAGTCAGGATATGGTTGCCATAAATCTTGAGGCTTTTAGAGAATAATACAGAAATACCAAGGGTTTGTTCCGAACATCTCTTTTGGTACCTCATTTGGAAACCTTGGGAAAAGGAAAGAATAAGAAACAGGTAGTAATTGGTAAGAATGAGCTAGAGCCTTTTTCCTGTAAACTATTTATCTAACTATTTCAAGAAGACGGTTTGTTCCTTGTGACAAGTTCTGGGAATTAGTTTGAAGAATACTCTGCCTATCGATGTCATGGACATGGCTGTAAACATCCAACATCTAGGTTTTAACGTGGTATATGATTTTTCCAATTATTTGGCAGAGAAGATGCATGGGTGTCTAATGGCTATAAAGGAAGGAAAGAAGTGGGTTGGTTTTAGATGGTATTCCCTGTTGATTCACATGTTTCTATGTAGGGGCCAGGCAGTGTTTGAAAAGGATATGGAATTAAAGAAGAAGGAGGGTAGTATTGAAATGCCTGTCCAATATTGGACTAGGATCCTTGATATGGATGATCACAAGTTTGATTATGTATCATTCCAAAATGTCTTTGGATCCAAATTGAAGAAGGATCTAGTTCTTGATCCTCCCAGGATTCCTAAAGAGATTCATGATTTCTTGAGGCCGATGAAGAGAAGGCTTGAATTGAAATCGACACATAATTGGGGAGATATTCTCCCTTACCATAATACAACAATTTTTAGAGTATATGGCACAAATGTCAACCCTTATGTTTTGTCGAGGGATGTGCATCTGAGAATTGGATTTCTAGAAATCATGAGATAGTTAGGGTGTGCTCAAGAAGTACATCTGCCAATAGAACAAAAGAAAGGGTCTTTCTTCCTTGAGTATACAGTGTTTACTGATTTTTTTATGGCAAAGGGAGGATGGAAGGATTCGTACACATTGCTTAGACCTTATGGATTAAAGACTGTACGCCCTAGAAATCATGATCCTAAGGGTTCTATCTCTCAAGTGAAGTCTAAGCAACGAACTAGAACTTTTTTCCATAATTTCTACTTTCTTGAAGATATTATCAGGAACATTTTTTATTTAGATGTACAAGATGAGAAAAAGGAAAAATACCTCGCCTTCACCAAGATGGTGAAAAGCAAGCAAAAAAATGCCAATAGAATGGTGACTCTACTAGGGAACTATCAAAAGAAAAGTCTCTAGTGCAAATCTGGTATAGTTAGAGTCATTTGTTATGATATACTTGTTTTAATTTGTGTGCCTAATTTGTCATGTTCAGCACATGTGTCTAGTTTTCCTATGTTATTTGTTAGTGTGTCGGGTGATGTTCAAAATCTTGTCCAAACTCATGAGTGCAAAAGTGAAGTGCAATCACTTCATAATTCCCAATATTTTGGGTGGCAACTTTGATATCTCGAACACAAATATTCATACAAAGTACAAAAAGCAACGTGCAAAGGAAAGTCCTCGTAAACCAAAGGCCATGAAGAAGACTAGAAGCTATGAAAAAAGAATTTGGAACCAATGCTAGATGATGATTAATCCTCAGATGATGAGCCTTGTGGTAGGGTTTTTATTATTCAAATACAACAAAATGATGTACACCATGAGCAAGTTTTTCCAAATGAAGGAGACAATGATGATTGTTTTGTGAATGAACTGGAGGTGGATAATACTTTGTTGAGAAGACCTTCCAATGAAGAAATTGAAAAATACACTATTGCTCTAGTTGCTAGGGCAAGGAATAACATACAATTGAGAAACAAAACTATTCCAGGTGATCCAGGTAAGCCTTGTAGCCTGTTCATAAAGGAAAAAGATGTAATTGGAACAAATACCAGTTTGGAGGCTAAGAATGTCGATTCAAAGCCTAAGGAAATAAGGGAAACCAGGATATGGGAAAAGAAAGTTGATAAGACCAAGACAAAGAATGAAGTTATACCCTAGAACATCAAAGACAACAATCAACACTCTCCTAATGATGAAACTATTAAGGGAAAAGAAAAGGTAATTTATGAAAACACAAATTTTCCTGAATTACCAAAGTACAGTTCAATAGATATGTTCCAAGTACTTTCTCAAGTTAGGGTTACTGTTCCTTTCTTAGAAATTATGTGAATAGATGAACATAAGGACAAAATTGTTGCACTTATTAATAGTATTCCTACAAGTAGAAAGAATAAAGTGGTTTCCAATCAGATAAATTCAAAAGAGGATCAAGAAAAGCAAAAAATTGTGGAAGAAAATATCACAGAAAGCCCTCACATATACCTAGGAACTACTATTAATGCTAATCCCAACCATGTCAATCCATTTTTCTTAAGCTTGATTATTGATGGGAAAATGTTGAGAAATTGTATGATTGGCTCAAGAGCTTCTAACAATGTGATGCCAGTGAAAATAATGCATGCAATGGGTTTAAAAGTAGACAGCATATATGGTAAATGTTATGCAATGGATTCTCAGGAAGTACCTGTCATAGGTATTATAAAAAATGTTCCATATAGACTGGCAACATTTCCTAAGAAATAGATACACATCAGTGTTATAGTGGTGGATATCCCACCTGTTGTGTCTTTTGCACACACGCCCCGTTCGAAATGAGGACCCTCTTTTCCCTCTTTGCTTTTTCGATCCCTTTTTGTTCTGCCTCCTTTTGCATACCCTTTTTTGTGCCCCAAAAAGGGGTTGGTGCATTTCCCAATGCCATATTTCAAGCTTGACCGGAGTTCCCCCCCTTAAAAATTGCCAAGTCTCGAGTTAAATCGGGTTTTCCTTGTCAAAACGCCGTTCTGGCAACTGTGGCAGTTTCCGGTTTCCCTTGCCGGGTTTCCTCTGTCGGGTTTCCCTTTCCGGGTTTCCTCTACCGGGTTTCCCTTTTCGGGTTTCCCTTAATGGGTTTCCTCTGTCGGGTTTCCCTTTCTGGGTTTCCCTTGCTGGGTTTCCTTGGCCGGGTTTCCCATTGGTCTTAGCTATTTCAACGGCTGTGGTCGGATGACTTTTTGGACTTCGGACCCCAAACCTCCCCTTGCCCCTGCATTTTCAAATTCACCAACCAAACCTACCACTGTACAAGGAGTTTAATGTTGTATTAATGACATTTTCCACTATAAAATCGAATTTTTTGGCCGTCATTGTCAAATGCTCGAACGATTGAGAAGGTTGGCGAACTCCCGACGCCCAGATTTTTCTTTCGTCTTAGATTTTGAGTGTTTTTCCGTCGACCTCCACCCATCCGGTAACCTATTCTTCGAGATTTCAAGGTAGGTTTGCCATCTGTGTTTCCTGTTTTTTATTTTTGAGAATTTTTGAATTTTGGTGAAGGAAAAATGTAAAATTGAACTAAAATTAAATAAATCCACACCCTCCACCCAAAACCCACCTTTTAGAAAGTTAAAATCGACCGCCAAATGGCTAAAAATTTGACCCTGAGCTTCGCCGCACTGTGGCTGTTCTTCGGAATAGCATTGGCGCCTTTCGGGCCTAGGTCTTCCCGTGGCCATCCGCACCTCTTCTCTTCAAATTTTACTGATGGCATTCCCCTCATCAGACTTCAACCATCGGAATTCCCTTCCTTGGATTTCATTGCATCCTCGCCATTTCAAACGGCCTCGCCTGAGCATCCTCCCGACCCTCGAACCCTGGACCCTCAAAATCCGTCTAAACTCAAAACATTGCAATCTTGTCAAATTCAACCTTCCCTCAGGATTCGATCTTTGGGATTCCCTTCCTGGAATTCCATCCCATTTTCTCCATTACAAACGGCCTTCCCCGAGCGGCCTTTCGGACATCTCTTCCTAGCCGTAAAGTCTTTCATCTCTCGGTCGAAACCCTCGACAAATTTCCCACCTCGGACTTCAACCATCGAAATTCCCTTCCCGAGATTCTATTGCATCATCGTCGTTTCAAGCGGCCCCATCCGAGCGTCTTCCCAACCTCCGGGTCCCGGTGCTCCATTCGCCGCTCGATTGTCCTGAACCCCGATCCGTTGTCCGCCAAAACCCAAAATCTAGGAAAACTTCCTTCAAACTTCTTCCGGATTCTGAACACCGAAATTCCCCTCTTGGAATTCCGTTCCTCCTGCGCTGTTTCAAACAGCCCCGTCCGAGCGTCTTCCCGACCTCCGGGTCCCGATGCTCCTTTCACTGCCCGATTGTCCCGAACCCTCTGACCGCTTCCAGAAACTTCCTCCTAGATTTCCGCTTTCATTTCACCGTCCCCAACGGCTGACCCGTAGCCACTTTCCGGCGACGGCAATCTGAGACCTAGATTCTGCCACCCGAAATTTCGTTTCCTTTATGCCATTTTAGATGACTTCCCTACAGATGATGCCCAAACTCCCAAATGAGGCATCAGATGACCTCCAAATCCAAAATGGATTTCGACCCATTTTCTAAAATTCGGTTTTCCTCTACCTCCAACCTCAAATCTTCAAATCCAACCTCGGGAAATGCCTATGGGAATTCCATTCTCATTTTTCCCTTTCAAACAACATTCTGCCAAGGGATTTCTGGCCCAGGAACTCCGGATTGTCTATACTACCCTCTAGCAATGAAGTATCTAGCTTCTATGGTTATTAAAAATGAATTATGATTGTCGGGATAATCTTGACATGTAGGGATTTTTTGGTGGCCATTTTGTCTAGTTCATCATTACTAATTCTTGTCCTTTTGTGCAAGATTTATGGAATCCGGTGCAAAGACTTTCGGTGCTTCCAAGAAAAGAAAAGGAATAGCCAAGCCACCAAGGGGAAAGGAAGACAGAGACCTGATGAAATACAAATTCTAGGGGGTCCTATTTAGTCTAGGATCACTACACTTTGGAGGGATGTCTCAGATACCAACATCGGACAAGTCGATGTTGATGAATTCACGCAGAGGGTCAGAATGAACCCAAAAACAACAAACGCAAGATTAATAAAGAGTAGTGGACTTGCTAAAGCTGCAGGTTTCTTGTTGGCCTTAGTGGCCCTGAAGCTAGTAATGGCATGCATGGAGGCATACCAATCTAATACTAGAACAATAGTTGACCATGATGGAAATATCCTTGCAAATATGTCCTCGTCCGGTATAACAAAGACCTCCCATATTCCTTCCTTTGAGAGCATGGAGGTCCCCACTATGGAAAATTGTAAAGAGGTGTGGGAACAGGACCCATTGGGGTGCAAAAAGCTTATCAACCAGTACTGGTTGAAGGAAAAACGGGGTAGTGCTGGAAAGCTTCCTCAGGAGCTCTTCCGTAGCGACTTCTTTGAGGGCTACCATGACCTTGTAACTCTACTCAGCCGAGTAATGGGCCTCCCCAGTGTGATTTTCTTCCAAGAATGGATGTTCTATTTCATACAACAGATTCTATGGGGTAAGGGCACCGCCTTCTATTGGGGTGAGATAATCAACGACTACTTCCACGAGCACTTTACCACCGTGAAGAAAACCAACAAATTCTTCATGACCTCCTACTTGGTGTATTCTCTCACCAATCGGCAACATTATCAGTGGTTGACAATGATGCTCAGTGATCCATCGGGGCCAGAGTTCAAGCCTTATGACAAGTACCCCCAGTTATAATTCCAAAATTTCAAAAGAAACTACTGCAGAGTGAACAACGCGTTCATTGCTCACATCATCCAATCAGTAGGAGGGGATTTTCATAGGAGGATGTCTCATAGTGCCAGGGTCCTCCTCAGATAGTATGCCTTCTGGTACATTTAGTTCCCAAGGTTCACCTACATACGCGCTCAGGTATTCACCGAAAGACCGAACAAGCTGCCCCGGTACCCAAATGACCAGATCATTCTCTTGGAGTTGACTCGGCAGCTGCGACACATTCACAGTGTCTTGAGTGAAAAACATCTGGCGGGCCCCACCTATCCCATGAACCTTGGTCAGGGGATGTATAAGGTCCACACCTCCTAGTGTGCAGGGTATTTGGAAAAGGAGCTAGTGGAGTATAACTTTGAACAATACACAACAAGGCCATGAATGGATCCTTATGGTCATGTTAGGAAGGCACTGGGACGTGAATACGCCCACCTCCACAACATCGAGGATTTTTGGGCCAACTGCAAGGATGATCTTGAGGTACGGTTGCGGCATTACATGCGAATGACCATCATCTATGTACAAAGGGTGAACTTGTCTCCAATCCCTGATCAGCTAGAGGAGGATGAAGACACAGTTGTGGACCCAAGTTACGATGCAGTTTTCAACCTGTCACTGCCTGCAATTGACTGGAATGCACTAGAGCTTAATGACATTGGTGTGCTCACTAGGCCCATTGAAATCCGAACGAGGGCATGGATCGACGAGAAGGTGGCTAAATTGAAAAAACAAGGGGTCATCCTGACATTCTCCGAACTTACAAGTGAGCATGTAAGTGAACCAAGTGGCTCCAAAGGTGGGGTAGCCGCCGCTGCAACTGGGGAGACATCTAAGACCCCACCATCACTGAAGACCAAGGAAAGAAAGGAGGCTAGCAAACAGCTGCCCAAACCAAAGGTTTATGCCTATAAGTCTTCCAAGCCGGAGCCCTCTAGGAAGAAAAGAAAAAAAACTCGAGGCACAGAGACAATGGTGATGCCCAAGGGTCCGTCGCTTGGGATCAAAAAAGAGGGGTCTAGCTCACCGGGGTCTCCACCTATTACGATCACCACTGCCACCCCACTTACTTCAATTCCAGCTCCTGCTTCCTCCCCACTTGTGGTGGATATCTCCATCCACCTTGCTCCTACTCCTCCAGTGTTGCAAGTTATTCCCATAGATTCATCATCTGCCACCACCTCACCAATGACCTCTTCCTCCATGTCTCCTTCCCTTCCTTCCATTTTCGCTGCCACAACGCTAGCCCTTAGCTTTCCAGAGTCTCTTGTAAAGTATATGCAAAATGTGTGTTTGAGCTTTCGAGGATGCTCACCAATCCGATAGTCTAGGCTACAATAGCTCAAGCTATGGCCTCCACTCCAATGGCATCCCCCTCTATTGAATCACCAAAGATGAAAGCAACCATGCAGATATCAAATGAGCGTGAATGGCAGCAACTAGAGGCTGAGAAGGTGCCAAAGTATGAAGAATTTGAATATCACGAACATCCCTTGTTTGAGCGTCAGGAGATCGATGAGGTGGCCTATGAGTCTTCTAGCGAGGGCACTGAGGACCTTGATGCCGAACTAATCTGAGAGTCAAATGATCACGAGCTCAATGCAGAGTGGGGCAAGCAGCTCAGGGAAATTAAGGACAAGGAGGCCGAGGACCGACTTGCACTGGAAGAAGAGATTGTTGCTCCAGAGATGGAAGGTAATAGGTCTCCAACCGAGGGACATGGCCAAACCCCAGAGCATGACAAGGAAACGCTCCTCCATGAGGAAAAACAAGGGGAGAACCCCGAGGAGCATCAAGATACTCTAAATCAGCTAGAGGAGGATGCTGAAAAGAAAGGTTCACCCAAAGGGTAGTTACACACCGAGTCCCCCGCTAGACATGAAACATTCGAACAAGACCCTGATGAAGAAGAGGAAGATGCAGGAACAAAGGAGAAGGCTCTTGTTGTCAGAACCATTGAACTTGAGAAGGAGGATAGTGGGACTCAAGGTGAACTACCAAGGGAAGAACCCCAAGCGCCTGATTGGCCGCAAAGGCAATTCAAGCAAAAGACTCCCACCTTGAAGGACCCCAAGGTGAGGCTGGAAGCCATTATGGCTAGGGCACAAATAAGCACTAAGAAAGGAAAGAAGTCAAAGGTTAGATCAAAAGTAACCATGGATGCCTCAGGGTCAAGGGAAGTTCAAATAGTAACGCTGATGGTTGGGGAGCAAGGCATAACTTACAATGTCTCCACCATCGACTTTGGAGTGGCTACGAGAGAACAGAAGGTTGAGCACCTCCAAGAGTCAGTCACCATAGTGGTGCACCTTATCCAGTAGGATAAGGTCTCCAAAGAAGAGTTAAAGGAGCAAGTGGCTGATTTAACAGCCTATATTCAATAGTGGTTGTCCCCGAATGAGCAACCTACAACATCATCAGCTCCGCCTTAGTTGTTGTCCTGGGAATAGATTAATAAGCTTGAGAAGAGACAGAAACTGGACAAGACTATGGAAAATTGGTTCTGGCAAGTCTTGGATATGGGAAATACGGGCATCAACTTGGCTATTCAGACCGCAAATAGATTCTTGGAAGTTCAAAAAACTCTTAAGGGTTTGAGGTAGATCTATGAAGAGTTCCCAAAGAAGTACGATGCGGCCTACCCAAAGATTGAGGCCATACACGCATTACCAAGTGATGTTTGGGAAAATGACCTCGCCTTTAAAGATGATGATCACTGGTTGGTTGACACCTGGAAGAGAGATTTTGATCACTGAAAGAGGACGCTCAAGCAGATCTCAGAGTGGATAGCACTAGACATTGAATGGGCAAGGGATTCCAGAGAGGAGTGCACTCGGTACCTCAAGGTAATGACGGGGTATGAGTTGCCTGCGGTCGAAATTAATTTATGAAGCCCTACTTCTTGAAGATTATGGAAGATGGGATGTCCACCAAGGTCACCACTGAATTCATGTGCTTCACTGCCCGAGCCTTTGTGCAGTCGGAAATTTTCAAGGAATATGCTGCTAAGTATGATGAGGACTAGAAGAAGCTTGGCAGCAATTCTCAGGAATGGAGTTACCAAATTTTATGATCCGACATCATGGAGTTAGACAAGTTTTAGTCCCTGATCTTGAGTTTCTTGGAGTATGCCGCATTGAAGAAGCAAGAGGGAAATCCCATCATCGACGATGAGTTCCTTAAAGAATAGCTACAACAAAGGGAAAATGGTTAAAGGACAAATTTGCTACAGTGCTGTCACTAGATGACGAGATAGGGAAGAAACAAGAAATGTTTTATAAATGTAATATATTTGGGGGTAGGTGAAACCCTGATGTAAAGTGAATATTGGCCATACAATTGAATCAAATCTTGGTCACTCATTTTGTTTTTTGAAAACTATAAATAGGGCTCTCCTCCTCTCATTCTAAGAGAGTTGAGTTGTTGTAAAGGCATACTGCAGAAGTTATAATAGCAAATACAGTCATTTTCTAGTCTATTTTTGGGTTTATCAATATGTTTCATGATTCCTCTCCCTTTTAGTTATAGCTTTTCTTTAAGTTATTGTTCTGATGTCCTTAGATTAAACTTAGTAGAATTAGTATGGTGTCTATGGTTTTGAAGATTACTACTATGTGTATGCTTTCCCTGTCCATACTTTTGGTCATTTGTTGATGGTATATGACTGTGCAAAGCTAGTCTAGACTTTGATTTCATTGTTGCTCATTAAAATTTATCTTTATTCATGTTTCCATGGTGAATGAATGATAGACATCTGCAGTCCCTATAAGATAGCACAGGTTTCATGATATTGTGAGAATTCTAATTAAGTGAAATCTCATTTAAGGAAACTGTCCACAGCAAGAACCTCCATGATCAATGTTCATCGGTAGTTACAGATCCAGGAAACATCTTCCTTCCTCACACTTTTCTTTTTCCTTTTTTTTTTAGAAACAACTTGTGTTAAGGTTCGTTGCACATTATAAAGCCAAATCTAACGAAATAATGGAGTCTAAGACTACTGCTTGAGGCTACAGCAAAGCATAGTAATTCTAGATTCATAGAACTCCATTCATCAACTCAATTCTCCTACAGCTTCGAGTACATAAGGCCGCCCTGTGATTCTAGAAAATCACATAAATCAACTAAAATATTCCAAGCCTCGTCATGACCTGACACCCAAGAGACCTTGGGATAGTGTTCTGCAATTTGATTGTGGAAGATTGTCTTTCAAGAGAGGTAACGCACCTACGTATTACCTTTGTTGTGAAGTGCATAAAAACACTATCAACACCACCTACTTAGGGCATGTTATTATCTCGGCGTTGGAGTACTTCAATGGGTGGAAGCATATAGTGTGATCTGTCTTTTGCTACATTTTCTATTGAATAGAAAGATGTTAAAGTAGATAGGGAAAAGAGATCCCCTCACATGATTGAAAATGTGGAAGAACCACTAGAGCCTATCAGAATCAACTTTGTGGAAACTGATCTAGAAAAATTCCGTGTTGAGGAAGGTAAAACAGAAGAAGAGATCCAGTCAGAACCTATTGATAAAGAAGTACTAAAGATATCATCAGAGGGTGACTTATGGATAATGCATTTTGATGGATCTTGTTCCAGGGATGGCTCAGGAGCAAGAATTTTCTTTACTTCCCCACAAGGTAAAACATTCAAATATTCCTTCTTGTTGCAATTTGCCTATACTAACAATGTTGCTAAGTATGAGGCTCTCGTACTCAATCTGAAGATAGCTTCAAAGCATGGTATTAAAGTGTTAAAATTTTTGGGAGACTCTAAGTTAGTTGTTTCCCAGATTAGATCTTGCTTTGTAGCTAAAGACAAAATACTTAAGCAATACAAATATGCAGTATGGGAAACTATTGAAGGATTTAGTGCTTTTGGTATTGAATGGGTCAAAAGAGGACAAAATGTTAAGGCTAACTTGTTAGCAAACATAGCTGTCAAACTTGATGATGTCAACTTTGGTGGCATCTCACAAATACAAGTGCAAACCAAGCCTACATTACCTAATAACATCTACAACTGGCAAGTGTTTGATGATGACACAAATATTTTCAAATTCTTGCATTGTGTGGATCAATATGAGAGCCAGGAAATTGATTTTGGCTCGTTTGTGACTAAAATTGATGGGAAGGAAACCCTATTTGGGAATGAGGTGATTCAACTCAAAACCAATACCATCCCTCAGGGCTTAGTTGCACTTGAAAGGGTTTTTGATGGTCTGGATATGTCAAATACTAAGCAAGAACCCACTCATAAGGAAGACCTAGAAGAAATAAACTTAGGAACAAAAGGTGCTCCTAAGAAGGTTTATGTTGGAAGGAAAATGATGCCACATGTTAGAAGCATGTTGATTACTCTACTTAGAAAATATAGACATGTTTTCGCTTGGTCATATTAAGACCTTAAAGCATATAGGGAGGATCTTTTCCAACATGAAATCCCATTGAAACTTGACATGAAGCCATTCAGGCAGAAACAGAGACCAATTAACCCTACCCTGCAACCCAAAATGCAGGAAGAACTTGCTAATCTAAGGGAGGCATGAATCATCAAACCAATTAGGCACTCATCTTGGGTCTCTAACTTGGTGCTTGTTAGAAAGAAAAATGGGGACATCAGGTTATGTGTTGATTTTAGAAACTTAAATGTTGCTTCTTTAAAGGATAATTACCCACTACCTAATATGGAGGCTATGTTGCAAAAGGTCATAGGATGTGAACTGCTATCCATGATGGATGGATTTTCCGGTTATAACCAAGTAATGGTCAAAGAGTCTGAGCAATTCAAGACTGCTTTCACCACACCATGCGGGACATATATCTATGTAAGAATGTCATTTGGACTAATAAATGATGGAGAAAATTTTCAAAGGGCTATGGATCTAGCCTTTGCATATTTTGTTGATCTGTTCCTTGCAATTTACTAGGATGATCTTACTACCCATAGCAAGAGTGAGGAGGACCATTGTTCTCATTTAGAGAAAAAATTTATTAGAGCTTTGGAATATGGGATATCTTTGAATCCTAAGAAGTGTGCCTTCGGAGTAAAAGAAGGAAAACTGTTGGGGCATATTGTTTCAAAGGATGGGGTTTGAATTGATCTTGAAAGAGTGGCTGCTATTGATAGAATTACACAGTTGAGAAATGTAAAGGGTATCCAAAATTTGCCACCACGAGAGAAGGCCTTTGAGATAGAGAAAACTGAGAGAGGTTATTGTAGAGGGTCCCAACACAATCCCATTGGATTAGATGAGATGTTTCTAAGTGTAACGGTGTTTGAGTAACAACATGCTGAAGTTTGCATCCATTTTGCACTTTGGACTCTTAAGGGATTCTATTAGTTGAATGTAGCTCAAAGCGATTCCGTGTGTTTGGGTGAAAAAGTGGACCATGTCTAGTGTAAAATTACCCATCCAAACATGTCAAAATAGTTTGTTTAGTCACATGAGTTGCAAAATGAAAGTTGCACCACTTTGCAACTTTCAACTACTTGCATTTGACAACTTTTCCCCAAGCGAAAATTCACCACCACAGGAAAATGCCTCTGAGATAGCTAAAGATGAGAGAGGTTATTGTATAGGGGTCCAATATAATACCATAGGCTCATATGAGAAGTTTCTAAGCATCACAGTGTCTGAATACCAGCATGTTGAAGTTTGCAGCCATTTTTCACTTTTGACTCTTAAGGGATTTTGTCGATTGAATGTAGCTCGGAGAAATTTCGCGTATTTTGGTTTAAAAAAGGACCATGCCTAGTGTAAACATACTCATCCAGATGTGTCATCTATTTGGTCACATGAGTTGCAGAACGAAAGTTGCACCACTTTGCAACTTTCAACTACTTGCATTTGACAACTTTTTCCCCAAGTAAGAATTCGCTACCGTAGAAAAAGGCCTCTGATATAGCAAAAACCGAGAGAGGTTATTGTAGAAGGGCCCAACATGATCTCATAGGCTTAGACAAGAAGTTTCTAAGAATCACGGTGTCTGACTAACAACATGCTACATTTTGCAGCAATTTTGCACTTTGGACTCTTAAGGGATTCAACCAATTGAATGTAGCTCAAAGCGATTCCTCATGTTTGGGTGTGAAAGAGGACCATTCCTAGCATAAATGTACCCATACAGATGTATTGCAATAATATTTTTGGTCACATGAATTACAAAATGAAAGTTGTACCACTTTGCAACTTTACACTATTTGCATTTGACACTTTTTCCATCAAGCGAAAACTGGACACCACAGAAAAATGACTAAACCAACTATGTCTTGAGTCACTTGAATTTATCTAAGCTCATGATGAAGGTGAATTTTTTATGGCACAAATAAATTAATGGAAACTTGCAAATTAACATTGATGAAAGCTCTTAGGTTTTCCAAATTAATTGAAAATAAAAAAATTCCCACAACCATCGCTAATAATGAATTTGAATCATTATCTCATGTTTTCCATTTTATATCTTCAAGCTCCTAAAAATTAAGAATTTACATGTAGCATCCATATAATTTAATATTGAATTCTATGTGTAACTGTTATCAACAAGATTGCACCCATTTGTGAAAGCCAAGATGTTTTGCAATCCTATGAAACATGGGAATACTTTCAAGTTGTGGGTACCCTATATTGAAAGTAAACCTTTGGATTATAGCTTGAATTCCTTTATGATCTAATAATTAACTGTAATTTTAATGGAAAAGGGAAGAAAGTTTTGAATTGAATGCATAAACTGAAATTTAAACTATGGTGATGCACCTAATGACAACTACTATGCAAGTTGTTTCACAACTAATACTCTCAAAAATCTATTAACATAGTTCAATTTGAGCACATTAATCACATAAATATTTCATGAAAAGGCTTGTTTAATCTTTCTTTATGAAGGAAAACTGAATTTCACAACCTAACAAAAGAGACAAACTTAACACAATCTATGACCTATGAAGAAATTGCTTTTGTGTATATGCATCCAGGAAACAAGACAAAAATTTAAAGGTTTCATATTTAAAACACATTAAATTTGCATCAAATCATTTAGAAGAAACAAAACACCAAAAATTGAAGAGGAAAACACTAAATCAAATGAATATTTTGAAGTAACTTCTGCAAATAACAATACTAAGTAACCTGTAAAGCTGTTGTATAAAATACTGTGAAAAATGTGAGTTACAAAATCAATCTCTTCTTTGCAAAAATGAAAAGGCAAAATCATCAAGAACTAAGGAAAATAGAAAGAATTTTTTCCATAAATACAATGATGGCATGCATAATGCACCCAAAAGGTGAAACTCCAAGCTAACTGGAAGTGAAAATATTTTTGAAGCCTCTCTCAAGAGCAAAAGAGAAAATGCCTGAAAATGGGGTCCACCAATGTTGTTAACTGAGCTTAACAACTCAAAACTCTATCTCATAATGTATGTAACTGAAGTGTAACTCAAAATGGCTCCTAAGTGCATGGAGGTGGCACTAAAAGTGAGAAAAATTCCTACATGATTTCTCATGAGAAAAGGTAAAAACCCTAGAAAAAAGGGGTCAAAACTAAAGTGATCAGCATTGAAACAACTCCAACCTCATCCTCATGACTCACCTAACTCAATTGAACACAAAAAAGACTCAAGTTTGACTAAAATTCAAAGAGAGCATCTCCAGAAATATTGACCACTTAATTGAACTCATCTCATCGTATTTTTCATATTTATAGGGCCTCCACTAGTTAATTTTATCATGGACTAAGGCATTAACTGCAAACACCCTTAAGTGATGTTAGGGTTAACTAGTGCATGCCATATAGGCATGTGGAATAGGTGAGATAAGCTCGGTTAAGTGGGCCATAGCAAATAAAAAAAAAGAAATTTCCATCACAAGGCACCTAACTCTGGAAAAGAGGACTCAAGCCTTGCAAGACTTGACTCAAGTCATACAAGAACTTGACCTTACAATATCAAGTGATCATAATGTAATCCACCTTTATACATTAATACAAGGAACAATTTGTAAAATAAATGGGAAAAATCCCTTATCTTGGTCGACCAAGTTAAAATAAAATGAATGAATAAAAAGAAGGAAGTCAAACCCTAACTCGGGCTCATTATGACTTTACTTCTTTTTTCTCGAGCTTGCAAATAGAAGCTACTCTTCATTGTGGCCGCCATGAGCTAGGGTTTAGCTCAATCTGTGAGTTCTTTGTTGTTCTTGTGGGACATCAACCGCTTCAAGCTTTCAAAAATGTTGATTCATTAATAGGTAGGCTTATACATTATTCTATACTCGGCCATTTATTGTGAAGTAAAAATATTTCTTTTTTTGTTCAATTGTCACTGCTATTGATTGAGGAAAAATCGTGGCTTTCATTGTTCTTCTTTTGTTGTTCAAGGGTTTCAAAAACTTATACCAAGATATGTATTTGTTTGAGCATTCTTATGTTTTCATTATTCATATCATTCCATGAGATGGCATCCCTAAGGCATTCTATCAAACAGTATTTGTGCCTTGTCTATGCTTTCATTTTGCACATTTTACAACGTTCTTGTGGCCACCATGAGGGTTATTTATTTCTGAAGCTTCTTCAATATGGTCACAAACTATATCTCCCTCCATTTGCACTTTCCACTACAAACCCTGAGCTTGACCTACATTAGGGTATCTCTCTTCTTAAGTCATGGTTATCTTTGCAAAGCAAGTGTTTCAAAAACTTAGGTTGTTGTTTCCTCTATTATTGTATGCTCGTCATACTTTGAACAAGCTTTCACCATAGATCTGCATTATGTGTGGCCATTATGGTCACTATATGTTCAAAAGAGAGCCTACCACTGCGTTGTGCCTTCTACAGGGAGTTTTGATACTATGTTTTCAAGCATTGAATACATGCATCCCTAAGCATACATTCTTTGATTATATTCATATGTTGTATCTTTAATCATGAATGAAGGATTGCCTTGCTACATTGTCAAATTAGAACCATGGTGATGTTTTCATGATGAAAGCCTGTGCTATATTAGATACTTGATTGGATGCCCTACCGTTGCATACTTGCCTTGGTTGCTATTTATTTGCACAGTCCATTTCTTTTTTTTTAGGTGGTAGCCTTTGATGTTAGTATATTGCCATGTTTACTATCAAGGATGCTTTCCCAGTCCTTTATGACTGCCATCTCTAATCTATATCATAATTATCTCTATGTATTTGGTGACTGTCCTTTTCTTGGGTCTGCAATAAAGACTGTGATATAAATCTGCCCTTTCATAATATTCTACTATGATCACTGTAGCATTAATGGCTGCCCACATTTTTTATTGTTCATTGTGGACCATTCTTCCCAACTTGGAGATCATTGTAAACAAAGCTATATTTGTGAATTACTGCTCTAAACTGATTTTTGAAGCTTCTATTAAATCACTCTAGCTTCAAACATCCACACCTTTAGTATTGATACCATATCATTATAATTTGAGAACTACTTTGTGACCATATCACTGGTGAATTTTGATTCTCCTCATAATATGTTGTTGTCTTATGCTTTGTAGGTCATTGAATCATGACTGTGATTATCCTTGTTTTCTCCTATCCCAGGACTATGCATGAACTCTATCTATTAACTCTCTGAATATTAATTTTGATTGTTCAAAGATAGTGGTGTATACTCTATTGTGTATGGTGAAATTTTACTATACTCCATATGTATCCTCTATTAGCTTCCAGACATAATTTTTATCATGAATGTACTAGCTATATTTTCCTTGAATAATCATTTCACTGTCTCAATGTAAGTCAAAGGAAATGTATCTGATGTAATGTTTTATGACTATCCTTAGCAAATAAAAGACTCAAATGAAATCTAAGATTTGTTGTTTCTTGTATTTGAAATGAGTCTTTACTCTAATCCATTGTTTTGTAGAAGCTTGTACTCCTGTAACTCTTCATTTCATGAACTTGAAGGACTATTTGCAGAAGAATATTTGCTTTAAATAATCCTTCTCTCTCATTATTTGCATTGTTTTGAAGAGGTATAAGCAATGATAATCACACTTAATTTTTTCTTTCTTGTTTTCCTTGTTTTGTGAGATATATATGTAACTTGATGTAAACTTGTTGTTCTACTATCTTGAAATTCAACAAGGTGGTAAATAGTGATTTTCCCCTTCCTTCCTATGTTGAAGACTGTGACACTATGATTTCCCCTTGATGTTTATGGGCACAATACCTTCATAGTTGTTGGGCTCAACCCTTGTGTGAGCCACATTTTCTCCACAACTATAATGAAAAGAGAAAAATAAGAGATGCACCTTCTCCTGCACTGTGACAAAACATGTTAGATAAAAATGATTCAATATTCCTTCTGATAATGATTTCTCTTTCACTTGATGATCTAATCTTGACTTTTGCATGTATCTGACAATGGTTGAATTGAATTGATGCATCATAGTTGTAAGTAATTCAACTATTGATAACATATTATGAAACATTATGTCCCAAGCTCTAACAAATCTCATAACATCCTGCAGGTACACCTGAACCTAGGGAATGAAGGACTGAAGATAGGAGGGAAGCTAATGACACAGTTGAAGATAGAACACCAACAACATTGAATAGGCAACGATAGATATAATATTTTGTTATATGCTTTCTTCTTCTTATCTTCAGTTGAATAGCTTAGCTCTTATGTTTTATCAATGTGGTTTAGTCATTCCCACAGCTTGTGTGGGACTTTTAAACACTCTTTTTCCCTCTAAGCATGAAACAATAATGTTTATGCAATCTTGTACGTTCCTTCATTTCAAAATGAATAAAATACAACGCTATGCAATTTTGATGAATCTTTTGTGTTGTGAACTTTGTCTAATAAATTAAATGAACCATTTGAGATACTTCATTGCAAATGAACTTATCAACATAAAATGAATGTACCTTTCACCTTAGATATAGCAAACAATTCCAACTCTACCAAAGTGAGCTGAAGGTAGAAATTTTGGTAATAGTACCAATGAAGATTAATAAAATCACAAAATGAATGGTCTATAAATTGTCAAAACAAAAAAATTGAATATAAATATCTACCTAAAATGAAATAGATTGAATTCCACTAGCCCTGCCAGAAATAGACTACTATAAGAAATGAAAATAGAATTCATAAGAAAATTTGTGTTAATTTGATGTCATTTATATAAGTTTAAACAAGAATTCATCTAAATTATGTCATGTTTTTCATTTTTTTTCTTCAAACTCATAAAAATTAATCTTTTTTATGCAACTCCCATCTAATTCAATGTTGAATTCTATGTCCAATTTTTATGATTAATAAAATCATTAAAGGAATTTAGTTTATTGTCAAAAATAAACAAATATACTAAATATAAACATTTCAATATTACCAAAATGAATATATTACCTGAGCTAATGCAAAATAATATAGAAACTTTAAAATTTCTTCATCTACATTGTCTAGCATGCAAATTGGTGGTAAATCAACAAGAGTCAACTGCATAAAAAGGCGTTTCTAGGTCGAATAAATAATTGAACTAGACAAATGCAGAAGCATGCGGGCCTGAATCACAAGGTCCACCCCTATTTTACCATTTCAAGGTAAAACAAATTTGGCGCTCACCAAATTTGGCGAGCGTCAAATTTGTTGCTTAAAAATGTTTTCACAATATACAGAGGAAGGGAATGAGACTTGAGATAGAGGGAGATGGGATAGGAGTGGGAGAGATTAGTCTAGGTAGCATGGTAGAGACAACAACCTGATAGCAATAGAGACTTGAGAGGGATACATAGTTATCCAGTTAGGGTGGGAGGAAAAACCTAACAACAGGAGAGGGGTTGGAGTGAAATAGATTTGTCTAGGTAGGGTGGGAGGTACATGATACTTGACAAAGAGGGAGTGTGAGAGAGGGGATTGGAGTGAGACAAATTAGTCTAGGTAGCATGGGAGAGAGTGAGACTTGAGAGAGAGAGAGACTTGAGAGGGAGAGAGAGTTATTCAGTTAGGGTGGGGGGGAGACCTGCGAGAGGGAGTGGGAGGGGAAGACCCTCTACCCTCTACCCTGAACCCTGAACCCTGAACCCTATACCCTATGCCCTGTACTCTCTACACTCGACCCTCTACCCTTTACCCTCTACCCTCTACCCTCAACCCTAAACCCTAAACCCTAACCCCCCCCCTCTCTCTCTCTCAATCCTACACCCTCTACCCTTCAACCATAAACCCTTAAACCCTCTACCCTCAACCCTCTACCCTCAACTCTCTACCCTCTACCCTCAACCCTTAAACCCTCAACCCCTATCTCTCTCTCAACCCTACACCCTCTACCTATAAACCCTAAACCCTAAACCCTTAAGCACTCTACCCTCTACCCTTAACCCTCTACCCTTCACCATCAACCCTAAACCCTAAACCCCCCTCTCTCTCTCAACCCTACACCCTCTACCCTTAAACCCTAAACCCTTAAACCCTTAAACCCTCTACCCTCTACCCTCTACCCTTAAACACTAAAACCCTTAAACCCTAAACCCCTCTCTCTCACTCTCAACCCTGCACCCTCTACCTATAAACCCTAAACCCTAAACCCTAAAAACTTAAACCCTCTACCCTTAACCCTCTACTCTCAACCATAAAACCCTCAACCCTAAAACCCTCAACCCCCTCTCTCTCTCTATCCCTCTACCCTCTACCCTCTACCCTCAACCCTCAAATCTCTACCCTCAACCCTTTATCCTCAACCCTCAACACTTAAACACTTAAACCCTCAATCCCCCTTTCTCCATCTCTCTCTCAACCCTACACTCTCTACCCTTAAATCGCAAACCCTAAACCCTAAACCCTTAAACCCTAAACCCTTAAACCCTAAACCCTAAACACTTAATCCCTATACCCTCTACCCTCAACCCTCTCTCTCTCTTTGTTTCTCTCTACCCTCTACCCTCTACCCTCTACCCTCAACCCTCAACCCTCTACCCTCAACCCTTTACCCTCAACCCTTAAACCCTTAAACCCTCAACCCCCTCTCTTTATCTCTCTCTCTCTCTCAACCCTAAAACCTCTACCCTTAAATCATAAACCCTAAACCCTTAAACCCTAAACCCCAAAACCTTAAACCCTAAACCATAAACCCTTAAACCCTCTACCCTTGACCCGCAACCCTCTACCCTTAACCCTCTACCCTCTACCCTCTACCCTCTACCCTTAACCCTTAAACTTAAACCCTCAACCCTTAAACTGTAAATTGTAAACCCTTAAACCCTCTACCCCTTTTACCCTCAACCCTCCACCCTTAAACCCTAAAACCCTAAAACCCCCAACCCCCTCTCTCTCTCAACCCTACACCCTCTACCCTTAAACCATAAACCCTAAATCTTAATTCCTTAAACCCTAATCCCTTAAACCCTATACCCTTAACCCTCTACCCTCTACCCTCTACCCTCTACCCTCTACCCTCTACCCTCTACCCTCAACCCTTAAACCCTTAAACCCTCAACCCCCTTCTCTCCATCTCTCTCTCAACCCTACACCCTCTACCCTTAAACCGTAAACCCTAAACCCTAACCCTTAAAACCTAAACCCTAAAAACTTAAACCCTCTACCCTCAACCCTCTCTCTCTATCTATATATCTCTACCCTCTACCCTCTACCCTCTACCCTCTACCCTCAACCCCCTCCTCAACCCTCAACCCTCAATCCTCAATCCTCAACCCTCAACCCTTAAACCCTCAACCCCCCTCTCTCTATCTCTCTCTCTCAACCCTACACCCTCTACCCTTAAATCATAAACCCTAAACCCTAAACCCTTAAACCCTCTACCCTCTACCCTTAACCCTAAATCCTCTACCCTCAACTCTCAACCCTCTACCCTCTACCCTGTACCCTTAAACCCTCAACCCTTAAACTGTAAACTGTAAGCCCCCTACCCTCAACCCTCTACCCTCTACCCTTTACCCTCAACCCTCCACCCTAAAACCCCCAACCCCACTCTCTCTCTCAACCCTACACCCTCTAACCTTAAACCCTAAACCCTAAACCCTAAACCCTTAAACCCTAGACCCTTAAATACTTAAACCCTCTACCCTCTACCCTCTACCCTCTACCCTACAACCCTCAACCCTCTCTCTCTCCCTTTGTCTCTCTCTCTCTCTACCCTCTACCCTCTACCCTCAACCCTCAACCCTCAACCCTCAACCCTCAACCCTCAACCTCTTCTCTCAACACTTAAACCCTAAAACCCTCCCCTCTCTCTCTCTCTTTCTCTCTCAACCCTACACCCTCTACCCTTAAACTATAAACCCTAAACCCTAAATCCTTAAACCCTAAACCCTAAACACTTAAACCCTCTACCCTCTACCCTCTACCCTAAAACCCTCAACCCTCAACCCTCAACCCTTTACCCTTAACCCTTAAACCCTAAAACCTTCAACCCCCCCTTTGTCTCTCTCTTGACCCTACACCCTCTATCGGCCTTAACCCTTAAACCCTAAACCCTAAACCCTTAAACCCTCTACCCTCACCCCTCTCTCTCTCTACCCTCTACCCTCTACCCTCTACCCTCTACCCTCTACCCTCTACCATCAACCCCCCTCTATCTATCTCTCAACCCTACACCCTCTACCCTTAAACCGTAAACCCTAAACCCTCTACCCTTAACCCTTAAGCCCTACACCCTTAATTTTCTACCCTCTACCCTCCACCTTGAAACCTTAAACCCTAAAACCTTTAAACCCTCAACACCCCCCTCTCTCTCTCAACCATACAACCTCTACCTTTAAACCGCAAACTGTAATCCCTAAACCCTAAACCCTAAATCATCTACCCTTAACCCTTAATCCCTAAACCCTAAACCCTAAACCCTCTACCCTGAACCCTGAACCTTAAGACCCTAAACCCTGAACCCTCTGCCCTCTACCCTCTACCCTAAACCCTTAAACACTCTACCCTTAAACTATAAACCCCAAACCCTATACCCTCAACCCTTAAACCCTAAACTCTCTACCCTAATCCCTCAACCCTCAACCCTTAATCCCTCAGCCCTTAAACCCTCAACCCTCTACCCTCAACCCTCAACCCTTAAACTCTAAACCCTAAACCCTAAACCTTAAAACCTAAAACCTATACCCTATACCCTTAACCCTTAAACCCTCTAACCTCTACCCTCTACCCTCTACCCTCCACCCTCTACCCTCTACCTCTCTCTCTCTCTCTCTTTGCCCTAAACCATCAACTCTATAGGTCCTCAACTCTATGCCCTCAATTATCAACCCTCTAACCTAAACATTGGATCCTCAATCCTCATCTATCTATGTCCCTTCCTCCTCTTCTCTCCTCTCTCTCTCACTTCTCCCTCCATATCTCTCTCCATCCATTCCTCCCTCTCTATCCTAATCCCTCAACCCTTAAACCCTTAAAAACTCAACCCTAAACCCTAAACCCTCAACCCTCAACCCTCAACCTTTAAACCCTAAACCATTAAACCCTCTACCCTCTACCCTCAACCCTCAACCTTTAAACCCTAAACCATTAAACCCTCTACCCTCTACCCTCTACCCAATACCCTCTACCCTCAAAGCTAATACCTCAACCCTTAAACACTCAACACTCAACACTCAACACTCAACCCTCAACACTCAACACTCAACCCTAAACCCTCAACCCTCTTTCTCTCTCTCACTCCCTCTCACTCTCTCTCAAGTCTCTCCCTCCTACCTAAGAGAGAGAGAGAGAGGGAGTGGGAGAGAGAGCAATGGGGGAGAGAGAGAGAGGGAGAGAGAGAGGGGGTGGGAGAGAGATAAAGGGAGTCGGTGAGAGAGCGAGAGAGAGACTTGAGAGAGCTAGAGGGGGTAGGAGGGAGAGACTTGAGAGAGAGAGGGAGGGAGAGGGGGTGTGAGGGAGACCCTGAGAGAGAGGGAGAGGGAGAGAGGGTGGGATGGAGATACCTAAGAGAGAGGGAGAGAGAGAGAGGGTGGGAGTGGGAGGGAGATACCTAAGAGAGAGGGAGAGAGAGAAAGCGAGAGATAGAGGGAGTGAGAGAGAGAGAGAGAGGAGGGAGAGGGGGTGGGAGGGAGAAACCTAATAGAGAGGGAGAGGGAGAGAGGGTGGGACCTAGAGAGACCTGATAGAAAGGGAGAGGGAGACAAAGTGGGAGAGAGTGAGTGGGAGGGAGAGACCTGAGAGAGTAGGAGAGAGAGGGAGCGCCTGAGATAGAGGGATGGGAGAGAGATGGAGGGAGTGAGAGAGAGAGAGATAGAGAGAGAGGGGGGCATGGGGGGAGATACCTGAGAGAGAGAGAGATAGGGAGGGGGTGGGAGGGAGATACCTAAGAGAGAGGGAGTGAGAGATAGAGAGAAGGTGTGGGAGAGATATAGAGGGAGTGAGAGAGAGACAAAGAGATCTGAGAGAGGGAGAGACTTGAGAGAGAGAGAGAGAGGGAGGGAGAGGGGTGGGAGGGAGAGACCTGAGCGAGAGTGGGAGAGAGATAGAGGGCGTGAGAGAGAGAGGGAAAGGTGGTGGGAGGGAGATACTTGAGAGAGAGGGAGAGGGAGAGGGAGAGAAATAGAGGGAGTGACTGTGAGAGGGAGAGGGGTTAGGAGGGGGAGACTTGACAAAAAGAGAGAGGGAGAGGGGGTAGGAGGGAGATACTTGAGAGAGAGAGAGAGGGAGAGGGGGTGGGAAGGAGAGACCTAAGAGAGAGGGAGAGAGACAAAGTGGAGAGAGATAGAGGAGAGGAGAGAGAGAGGAGGAGAGAGAGAGGGGAGGGAGAGGGTCCCGAGGGAGACGAGAGTGGGAGAGAGGGATAGGGTGGGAGGAGAGACCCAAGAGAGAGGGAGAGAGTGTGGAGAGAGATAGAGGAGTGAGAGAGGAGGGAGAGAGAGGGAGTGTGTGTGAGAGAGAGAAAGGGGAGGGAGACGGAGAGAGAGGAGAGAGAGGAGAGAGACAGAGGAGGGAGGAGAGGAGGAGAGAGATAGAGGAGGAGTGAGAGACCCAAGAGAGGGAGAGGTAGGAGGGAGAGACTTGAGAGAGAGAGACCGAGAGAAAGATAACGACCGAGAGAGGAGAGATGGAGAGAGAGAGACAAAATTCCAAAGGGAGAGAGAGAGAGGGAGAGTGAGAAGGGGGGAGGAGATAGAAAGATAACTAACTAAGAGAGGGAAAAGGAATGAGAGATAAAAAGACCAGAGCGGGAGAGAGAGAGGGAGAGTGAGAAAGGGGGTTGGAGTGAGATAGATTTATCTAGGTAGGGTGGGAGGGAACGAGACTTGAGAGAGGGATTTAGAGTGAGAGAGAGTAGTCTAGGTAGTGTGGGAGGGAGTGAGACCTGAGAGAGAGAGACTTTAGAGGGATAGAGAGTTATCCAGTTAGGGTAACGAGGCAAAGAGCGTATGAAAGATAAAACCTCAACTATCCATCTACAATCATAAACTGTGCACTCTCAACATTATCAGAGTGGTCGACCAAAGAGAGGGGAAAGTTACATTTTGTTCAAAGCGGATCATTTGGTGAGCGCCAAATTTGGCATGCGCCAAATGACCTACTTTGGATGTGTTAATTGACAATATTTGCCAAATTTCCTCATATTTTCGTCTATGCTCCCCATCATGTTTGCACGTCTTTCAATGCAAATTTATAAAAAAATTATGATAGTGTTACCCTCTCTCTTAGCTATGTAAATATATAATTCTTTTTTTGTTTTGATTCAGTTAAGGTTTTGATCCATAGCTTCTATTGTAAATTTCTCTATTTTTGGTCAAAAACCAACATGTGCTAGTTTTAGGATAGACTTTTACTCGTTCATCGAAACATGAAACAAATTAATTTTTTTAAAACTAGACTCCATTCTACACGTGATGAAAAAAAATAAAAATTTGATTAGTTTTCAAAAAAATTGGGGGGAGCACGCTCAAATTTAAGCTTTTTAGGATGTGTCCACTTTCGAAATTCATAAAATATTATATATTCATTAAAAAAAATATCCGAAATAATGAGGATAAACTACATGGTGTTAGCTAATTTCAAACTATTCGGATTTTTGAAATTCTAAAAAATAGTTAATCAAAAAGAGGGGAGCCCTCAGGTGCTATGCTATTTTTTTTTATAAAAACAAGACCTATTTTGCCCCCCCCCCTTTTTGAGACCCTTAATTTTCATTAATTTCAAAAATAATTAGTAGTTTAGAAACTAGACTCGGAGCACTTCAACTTTTGTTCTTGCTGCATCTTGAAATTCTAAGCGCACCTATCTTCATTTTCTCGTGCAAATCAGATTTTGTTGATTTCAGAAAAAAAGAGGCATCTTAAGAGCCAAAATTGTGTCACAGATCCATGCACTTACCTAGACCCTTGTACATAAAGGCAAGGGTGAAGAAAGAAGGTCATTGAGGCAAGTGATTACCTCACTTGTGTAAATGGAAAGTGTGTAAAAAGTTTCATATGCAAATGACATGAAAAAGTAAAGAAAAAGAATCTAAACAAAGTTAAGTAATTAGGTGTGAATAGGACTCAAAAGGTAGCTAGTCTACTAAAAGACACATTCATCTCAACATTTTTTTCCTAGATATTTGGAGCTATTATTATTTTGTTGGAATTTGGAACTAAACTTTGGATTCTTGTTCTATCTCTTTTGTGGTTTCATCTATCTCTTTCCATACATTCATGCTACCTCATTTTTATCCCTTTATCCATTAGGTTCCCTATTTTCCTCTTCATTTATGTAACTCCTTGCCTTCCATCACCTCATGTCTTAATTTTCTTTACAAGCCCTCACATAGATTATGTTTTCCTTCTCCTCGCTTTGTTTTTGTGTTTATCCATTAGGTTTGTGTGTTGTGTGTTTCATTCACTGTTAGCTATTGTAACCATTTGTTTATATTTCCATAAGTAATTTTTTCATGATATTTGTTATTGTGGATTTGTGTTTTCACAAGGGAGCTAACTAATTCAAGCATCCCTTCAACACTTTCTTTTGTTGGATTTATTGTTTTTTAGATGATTGTGAATAGATGCATGACAATGACCATAAATAAAAAGTGACTACAAGTCATGATGAAGCTTCTATAGAATTTTCAAATTTGTTGGACACTATTGCCACCAACCCCCTCCTTATGGCTACTAGTTCCCCTTTTGTAGAGGGATTGGTCATAAGACTCCAAAATTTTATTAGTAACTCTTCTATACTATTTTGATCATTTCATCTCCATTCAATTTCTACCTTTACTACATTTTGTTATGTTTCACAATCTAATTAGAATTTCCAATTTTAGTGTATCTATCTAATTTTCACCATCTTATTTTTTATCAATTTATTTATATTTGTGTGTTTTGGATAGGTCATTTGCATATATATAATCAACGTGATTTATAGACCCTTAAGTTTTAATTGTGCAATCATTCAACATACAACCACCAATGTCCCCTCTTTAGCCACTAGGACCCCTTATGTGGAAAACGCCTTCGATAATCCCCATATTTCTCCTATAGGTATCTTACAACATTCTTATCATTTCTTCTTTATTGGTTTTTAATGTATTAGGGACACAACTTTTATTCACTTCCTAAATTATTTTCCTTTTTAATTTACATGTGTATTTATTTTTCTGAATTTGTGTTTGCAAGTGTTTGCATCTTGTTGTTAGTCTTAGCTCTTATATATGTTGATTAGTTTCAAATTAGATTTATTTGATTAGTATAAATTGCTTTAAATTATTATATTTTAACACGCATGCTTTTAAAAATAAATAAATCTTCCTTTTATTTTCTTTCAACAAGGTGGATTTATAACCATTATGATATGCAACCATAGCCACACTAAAAGAACATTATAAGATAATTTTCTAGGCATCACATGAAAAATATATCAAACATGGATAGTTTAATTTTGATGGGAACATTGTCAAGTCTTCTAATTGTAATATTAGATGGATATACTTTGGATAGATCTACCTTCAATTATTTTAAGCAAGCCTCAATGCATTTGTTCAAACTAGAGCCAATAAAAACTAAGGATCATTTAATATTTAACTTGTCATATCTCACCACAATGTGTAAAGGTAAAGCTTTGTTTCTAATTAACTCATGTGGTAGATCATCTCAAAATAAGTAGCATAGTTATCCCCATTTCCAATTGACTCAATTAATAAAATCTAATGTTGTGGAGTATTAGAGCTCAATTTTATTTTCTAAATCCTTTTGCATGACCTCTTTATACAATGATGAACCACACACTAGGTCCCAAAGAGATATCTTAGCTTGTGAGTTTTTTAGTTGATCAATAATATCATATTACTTTATAGTTTTATTCATTGGTGTAAACTTCAATTGAAGATTAAATATATTGGGGGTAGAGTAGGTTTTTGTGGCCTCTAGCTAGTTTTTTATATGTTTTCCTAACTATGTGATAATCATGTGAATCAAGTGCAACATGAAATAAAGGCTTATGCATAGGAAGAGATGACATGGAATAAGTAGATGCATACACTATATGGAGAAAGGAGGAAGATGGGGAACTAATCCCATACTATACTCTTGCACACAAGGACAAGAAAAATCTATGATAAGAGCTTGTGTCAAACCCATAAATGAGTGATAGAGTAAGCAAGATATATCAAACCACTTTAAGTATCTACTAGTCAAACAAATTCTAAACTTGCTAATCAATAAGATATCATCTTCTAAATACTCATAATTATTCTATAAAAATAATTTAACATGTGGAGATGCAATAGTAGAACCATCAAAATCATTTCATAAAAACTCCTCACCAAGAAATATTATATCATGATGTAATAAATGAAGAGGTTATGAATTATCAATGACATCTACTTGGGAAGTGAATGAATGAGCATCATAATGTATGCTATCATCATGTAACGTACCGTGCTAGGTACTATAATGGGTAACTATAGACTCAAAATGAGATTGAAAAGGAATATCCTCACAAAGCATATCATTGCATGTATAAAATAAAGTAGCTCAGATAGATCACTATCCTTAGCTACCTTACAAGATACATCATTAAATGAACATGAATCTAAGGAGATACAAATGAGACTATTGTGACATGCAAGATAAATAACATCATAAGGTGCAACAACATTACGAATGACTAAAGAAGGTATAAATTCATTACATAAACCATCATCACTAGATATATCACTAGAAGGTAAGTTTATGTCATCATCATCAACAACCAAAGCATGTGAAGGTAGAGTACTCAAAGGTATAACATCATCATGCTCATGGATACCACTATCCCTAGTCATAGGAAGAGTAGGGGCAACATAAAAATCATGGATAATGTAGTAAGTGTGTCTAAACTAGAAGAATAAGTGATAACCAACTCTATAAAGAAGGAACAATCACAAGCATGATGAAACACCTCCATAGAGGATATATCCCCATCCATGGGATAAAAGGACATGAGCATCGCAAGTTCTATCTCGAGCATTGTAGGTTCAATCTCAACTATCTCAAATTTGAACCTTAACATGTAGATAATAATAAAGCACATACTTTTGAATCTTGTTCACTCTAAATATTTGATATTTGAAGAAATCTTAAGAATTGTGGTGTTTATAAAAACCTTAAGGGTATTTGTTGGATCATTAGGATTAAGCTTTACTAGGTTGGACCCTTGGTTCAACTGGCTTTATAACTTTGAGAGAAATTTCAAAGACAACATACACTAGTATGCAAATGGCCTATATGCAAATGAAGTCAATTCCAATTCTTCTATCCTTTTAGATATTGACGTGTGCACTAATGATTTCTATGTGTTATTCCATGTGAAGTAATTGCACATTTTATGGCACAAAATATCGAAACATAATAACAAGTCACACAACATATACCAAGTAGACTTATAACAAATAAGAATAAGCAAAAAAGTTAGAATTTAAATTAAAAAATTTAAAATTGAGTCACATTGCTATGCATCACAAGATCTAATCCTAAGAGGCACATAAATGACTTTAGGCAATAAAATGATAATCTCAAGATAGGGAGTGAGTGTATCGAGAAAAGTGTGAATGGGATGGCAATAAATGAGGGGTAAGTGGTCGATGTGTAGCAATGAGTGTAAGTGGAAGAAAATATGGATGAATAAGGATTGAAATGTGAGCCAAACCTAAGACATTCCACCAAAGCTGGCACAAAACTAAATGGAGTATGGCATGAATATGCAAATTTCACCATTAGAATTCTAAATCAGTTTTAATAACATTAGAATTCTAAATCAGTTTTAATAACATGTAAGATTACATAAGATTTCCACCAAAGAAAAGCTAAGCAAAGAAAAATGAAATTATCAACCCTTCTTTTTTTTTTGTTTTCTTCTTCAGACTAGACAATGGTCGCTCGAGGTCCTTCCAGTTCCACCGCCCTTACTTAACATGGCTAGAAAAGAGAACATTTCAGATCTCCATAAAATTGTAGAGAGAAGCTCTTTTGGCTGGATTGCTCAACTATTTTTAACACAATTAGCATAAGCTTAGTTACTTTCAACATTATTATCAAGTGTTTGACCTTCAGTTTCTTTCTCGAAATCCTGCATACACTTGGGGTGGACTTCATAACCACACTGAATACATTGATAAGCCCATCCAGAGCCCTGTTCATCACACTCACAGCAGATATAAGGGCCTCCCCCAGAGTTAGCAGAGACAAGTTGCAATATATGGCCATGCCCAGCATGCCGAAAGGTTTTTGGGAAATTCTTGGCTTTTTCATCTATTTCCTTCTGAATTTCTGCCAAATGAGCTACTGTAAAAGGATAAGCTCTTTCACAATGCAAGTTAATCAACTTCCTCCCCTCACTTGTTACAGTTTTACCATCAGGACCAACTATCACAAGAGATGGAATACCACGGATGTCGAAATATCGTGAAAGCTCTTTATTTTTTTCATCATCAAAAGGCAATGCAAGCCATGGCATGGTTTCATAATATGAAAGGAATGCCGCTTCATCCCTGTCACTTGAAATGAATATAATCTCAAAACCCTCACCATCCTTAAGGGTTTCTTTTAAATTGTTATAGACAGATATCAATCTTGGTGTGAATTTCTGACAAGGAAAACACCATTGAGCTGAGAAATACAGTCCCACAGTTTTGCCTATCAATGAAGAGATGCTTACCTGCAAAGACCATGTAGTTAGCATGTACCAGATTTAGGTAAAGTATGCTCTGCTTCAGAAAAGAGAATGTCTTGGATTATATCCCATAAAAATTATAGACATGGTCAAGCCAGATACCTAGACTAAATTAATAAGATTTGGATAATGTTCCAAAAATGTTTACCTGTTCTCCCCGAGGTGAAATAACATAGTTTCTCATATTGGTCGAAAGAAGTTTCTCTAAAGTCTGTGAGGCACGTTTGGCTTGCTCCTCAGATTCCAGTTCTGCCAATCTCTCGGGTGTAAAGGGAAAAGCCTGAACTCCATATTTATAAATAAGTTCTACAGTTTCTGTCTGCATAGTTTTACCTTGAGTGTCCAGAATTATAAGACGCGGAATAGCCTCTATTTCAAATGTCTTATTCAGCAATTTCTTTGTCTTCAAATCTGAGTAAGGAACAGCAAGCCAAGGCATCGTCCTATGATAGTTCTCAAAAGAAACTCGGTCCTCGTCAGAGGAAATGAATACAATCTCAAATTCTGCTCCTTGCTCCTTCAATTGGTTGTAAATGTCAGCCAGAACAGGAGTGAATGTCTCGCATTGATGATACCAGTGGGCTGCAAAGTATAATCCAACTATTTTTCCTTCTAGCTCTGCCACTTTGACCTGGAAATTCGGGACATGTTGGAGTTGGAATCTGAAAATTGTCTCAAATATTTCAAGAATTAAAGAAACCGTGCAATTTCATGAATTGGTGAAAGAGCTCTCGTTCCCTCACTTGTCTACTTTGGCAATAAAACCTCATGATTTGGAAGAGTTGAGCAGAGCAGAGGTATCTCTAATACCCTAAAACATACTTTTGCATATATGCAGATTATACAAACCCAAGTCAGTCTCTATTAGCTTTATAATAGATTAATGACCATTTTTGCACTGGCAGTTAAATTAACACTAGCACAGTTCAAATCTGTACCAGTTGGTAGGTAAATTACAAATCTTTCGAACTTAACTTTGACAAAACACCATTTGGTATGAAGCTTTGTGTCCTCAGTACCCATTTACTCTCAAAAGTCTCTGACCTATTTGCTGGTATTTAACTTCTTACTAAGCTAAAGGAACTTAAGCAAAACATGATACATGAAGTAACTTGTGAAATTCCAATGGGATTCAAGAAAGGCATAAAAATAAAAACAGAATTAACCCAACTTAATTTTGATATATCATGGGTAGTTCTTTGAAGAGTACTTTGTATGTTATAAAACAGAACTTATCCTGGTTTGAAAAGCAATGCAAAATGACCCCATCGAAAGCATAATTTTGAGTTTATATGCAAACATAAGAGAAATCTATGATTTTCTATAATGCAAAATCAAACATACAAATGAGCTTAAAGAGTATAAACAATCCAAATACTTAGAAAGAATAAGCAGCGATCCTATAAGAGAACTTGGACACATGAAAATTGGATATGTGGCCATTGCCCGCCACCAAAGCAAACATATGGACCGGGGAAATGCGGAGGAGCAACATTTGTGAGATGTAATTTGAAGTTCAGTCGAACTAAAATTGACAAGAAGTCATAAATCTTACACGCATATCTGTAGGTGATTTGGATAAGTGTCGACTTGCAAAACAGAGGTCGTGACACCGTGACATAACGCTCATGGGCTCGAATAGTGTCATAACACTCCAACATCACGCTTTACCACATGTAGGAATTATGTTAGATGTGGCAATTGTAGTAGCTTGCAACCATAAACATGATAAAAAAGCCGACACGCATACCTGCAGCTGAGTTCAGGTAAGCCTGTCGGCTTGCAAAACAGAGATATTGTGGGCTACATTAACACTTGGGCTCAAATTGTGACATACCACTTTACACAAATGTAGGAATTATATTAGATGTGGCATTGGTAGTAGCTTGCAACTATAAACATATTAAAACAGACCACACCTCAACCACAAGGCAAGGGGATTCACAGATATAGGGGAATCCATTCCTACATGTTTGAAGCAACTCTGCACTATTAATGTGGTGCACCTTGTCTCCTATACTGTCAAGGGAACTAAGTTATACCGCAGAGAAGGAATTGTCAAGGGAACTATGTTACACTACAGAGAAGGAATTGTCGAGATAACTATGCTATACCACAGAGAAGGAATTGCCAAGGGAACTATGTTATACCACAGAGAAGGAATATAAATTATATTAATTGACAAAGGGAGCAACAAAAAAGGATTACTGGTAGATGACCGACTTAACCAAACGGCTATATTCATATAGATGCAGAAACCCCAATGATCAAACTACCAGAATTTAAATGTTTACCTCTGTTCCCTGTGGCGTTATGAGAAAATCTCTAGTTTCTGTTGTCAACAGAGATTTGATGCACTGATTGGAAGCCAAGTCTACAGCTTCGCGGAGAAGTTGTTGAATCCTTTCTTCTGTAAAAGGATAAGCATCCACGCCCCACTTTTCCAGCATTTTTAAACCATCCTTAGTATGCAGCTTGCCATCCGAGCCCACAAAGGCCAAACTGAAAATCCCAGATCTATAGCTACTAATGAGCTCTGCCCGTACATCCGAACACTCAAAGGGAACAACAAGCCAATCCTTGGGCAAAATCCCCAGTACCCTTTCAAAGCACTCCATGTCAGATGTTCCATCAATCTGGTTTTCCTGACCATATCTTTTCAGAATTTTTATTACCTCCTCGTCCCTGTCAGCCGCCACATACACAAACACGACTTCTTTGCCTGCCTTCCTGAGGTCTTCACTTGCCTGGCACAATACAGACAAAGCATGCTGCAAAGGAATAATTAGCCAGTGAGGCCCAATCAGAATACCTAGCAATTTCCCATCCAAAACACTAGATTTTACGGGGATTTTCGAGGAATTTATGAGCAAGAAATCCTTGTTTTTCAGTGGCAAGCCAGTGCCGCAAGTCTTGATACCAATAGAGTTGATTTGCCTCAGATTCTCCGCCATTGAATCAGTTTTTCTCGATTCTTTTTCCTTCCAAGTTCCTCCACACACCACCGATACTACTTTGGGCGCAGAGATTGACGCACCCTCAACTCAATCTCATTCGATTATATCTGATCTACAATTCCCCAAATATTAACTTAACCCACTGCTCACCATATGAGCTAAGAATAACTTTCCTCAAAACGTAGTCATCTTGTTGACAGATTCCAAAGGAGCAGGTGGCGGAAGCTGAGACTATGGGGTCCGTGTGTTTGTCTCTACCCTGTCTCTGTCTCTAGTTCTACCCATCCTCAACAACATTAACGCTACTATTATATTTTTCTCTCGTTAAGACTAGACGATTTGCTGCTAAATCAATCTCGTGATACCCATGAAAAGCAGTCACTGTACAGAGTAAATATGATCCTGCCCAGTTAACCTCCAGATGTCCATGCGCTACCCTAAGAGTTGCTTTTTCCCTGGATTACGGATCTGATTTTGTGGTGAGGAGGCAAATAATTAAAGAGGAATTTGTTGCTAGTTTGATTTCTCAGAGCGACACGTAAATTATACAGGAACAGGGATGATGAGCCAAGCAAAAGGTAATAAAGCGGACAAGGAAGTAGGAAAGACTAAAGCGGCCTTTCATTATTGCTTTGGGTGGGTATTCCGCGCAGTCTGAACGCCACGTAACGTGTCAATAGCTCAGCGCTCATCATTTGGAGGGCTCGTCCTTTCGTCTTCAGCTAATGCCCACCTTGCACATGTACACTTCTGTAGAAAAACAGCATAAAACACATGCCTAATATTTATGATTTTTACTACTGAACTTTACATGACGTGGTTGCCTTTGTCTTTCCTTGTAAATAAACTTACACTTTTCTTCCTTTATTTTCTTTAATATTATTGTAATGTTGAAATTTGCAACCCAATCTAGGGTATGTAATACGCATAAATGGTACCATCTTGTGCAAAGTCAAGATTCTCATTACGTGTCATTTATTTATTCATTATACACATTTCAATATGGATATATTGACAAATAGTATAATTTTGTGTAAAGTTGAGTTTTAGGACATATGTCATTTATTTATTGATTATAGAAATCCATGTACACTTATTCTCCACTTTATTTCTCCCTATGCTTACATATTATGATGTGTTCACACTATCTATACATTTATTATGCTTATACACATATATATTATCTTGTTCTTGAGGCTTGTGATAATTTGGCTCTTTTTTATGTCTAGGGTCATTTCTTTGACCATAAGGATTGTCCATGCATTTTTTATATCTATATGTGCACATACTTCCATGTACCCAAGGCCCACATTAATTTGGCCCCATTATATGCCTAAAATTATTCCTAGGACCACATGGATCATCCATGCACATACATATACTTGAGGCCCACATTAATTTGGCTCCTTTTATGTCTAGGATCATTTCTATGACCATGGGGATTATCCATGTATTTATTTTACTTATACATGCACATATTTCATGCATCCAAGGCCCACATTGATTTGGCCCCCCTTTTTATGTCTAAGGTCATTTCCACAACCATGGGGATTATCCATGCATTTATAATATCTATACATACACATACTTCCATGTACTCAAGGCCCACATCGAATTGGCTCCCTTTTATGTTTGGGGTTTTTTGTGGTCGAGTTTGAAACTTGACCCTTTAAAATTTAAATTTGGGCCAACTCCAACCAATTCTTTCCCTCTAAGGGTTGGCTATGAAACACACATTTGTGTATTTTATTACTATGTCCTTATGTTTAAAGGTATTCAATGCATTAATTTTAGATATCCTCTCCTATTTGATAATCACACATAACAACACTTCAACTAGCATAATAGAAGGAATTGAGATTTGCTCCAACATTTTAGGAGCATATGCATGTTTGAAGAGAATTATTCTAGATATTGTGTACATATTTATACAGGTTGACCTAGAAGAACATGCCCCATTGTGATAAAATGACAAGTCTACCAAGTTATTTAAAAATACCACTGACTCTTAGATATTAGGAGAAGCAATCGATGCTCAAATGAATTAGGGAGCAAGAAAGTGGAGTTTTATAGTGGGCCAATGCATGGAATTGGTGTACAAAAAGTGGCCAAATGGTCAATTTTCTAAATAATGCACTTGTTTTATGTTCAAAATCACTTAACATAGTCACATTATGGCTTGGTAAATACCAAGCCATAACATGCTCATGTCTTGTGCCTTAATAAAAACCAACACGCTTTATAAGGCACAAAACGTGAATGTGTTTTATGAACCACAAAATGCAAGTGCATTTTGTGGCTCATAAAAAACAAGTGTGTTTTGTGGCTTATAAAATACACTCATATTTTATCTCTATTCCACATGTATTGATACTATTACTTTTTTGTTCCTACATTACTATATCGCTTTATTCCAAATTCTTATCATATATGTCATATTGATTATATATTGGGAGAATCATGGCTTTTCCCCCTTGACATGCTAGGCTCTATTGTCATACTTGATTAATTAGATCTAAATTGCCTAGCTTATAAATTGCCTTATGCTCATTGCAAAATGTTGTGAAATATATTTTTAGCAACCTCATTAGATTCTTCTCTCCATGTATCCCTCATCCATCAAATTGAACACTTGGATTCATGAATTCATTCGTAGTGAAGGATGATCTCTAAGGTTGAGCCTTTTGTGCATGGGCAAGTATATAGTAGGCCTTCAATTGAAGAAGAGGCTATGTATCTCTTTAATCTTTTCTTGGGTATCAAGCACATCTTTATATAGATAATCAACATTTACATTAACATCATCATGAAAAGGAACAATCTAGGGTACTCTTGGATCTTAAAATAACCAAGATAATATAAATTATGAGTTAGGTTAAAGTAGTATTAGAATTTTCTAAGAGAAACATAAATAAATGGTGAGAGATATAAAAGAGATAGAGGGAGAGGGAGCATGAAAGAAAGATAGAGGGAGGGAGGTTAGAGAAAGATAAAGAGAGGGAGAGATAGAGAGATATCAAGGAATATCGAGAGAGATAAAGAGGGAGAGGGAGAGTGATAAAGAGATAAAGAGTGAAAGCAGGAGAAACACAAATAAATCATGAGAGAGATAAAAAGAGGTAGGAGAGGGTGAGGGGAGGGTGAACTTGAGATATACAGAGACAAAGAAGGATGAAGAGGAAAAGAGGGGGAAGGATAAAAATGGGGTGGGAGGGAGGATAGAGAGATAGAGAAAGAGAGGGAAAGATTAGAGAAATGGAGGGAGAGACATTAAGAGATAATGAGAGAGAGATAAAGAGATAAATAGGAAGAGGGAAAGACACATAGAGATAGTGAGATAGATATATGTAAAAATATAGAGGGAGAGGGATAGATAGAGAAATAGAGTGAGAGTGAGAGGTAGAGATAGGGAGATATGGAGAGGGAGAGAGGGAGAGTGAGAGGGAGAAATAAAAAAGAAAGTGTTAGACTCAAGGGAACACTGAGAGGGGGGGTGAATCAGTGTTCAACAATATTTGAACTTCATCCATTCAAAACAAGAAATCATTGCATTAAGAGAAGATGTATGCATTAAAAGTAAATATCCATAAAATCATGACACAATTTTTTTTGCGTGGAAACCCTATCATTAATCCACAATTTGAGTACTCAAAATATAGTGTTTACAAAAGGAATCCACTTGCATTCAGGCGCACTGCCTAGAGCTCACTGCTCAAAAGAGAAAGGCTTATTGCCTACAAAATTCAGATTAAGACCATCTGAAGGGTGAACTGAGATAATAGCATCTAATCATGCTAGGTAATGGTTCTGGTGAAGCTCATGGATCTTATTCAGGATATGCTTTCTGACTTTATACTGCGCTTTGCCCTGTTCTGCTCTTTGTTGCTCTCTGCATCACTTATGATCAAATTCGCATTACTGCTCTGTCGAATCTTGCAATTCACACTTCTTCATATTCGAACACCTTTCACACATCATTAAATGATAAAAATAATATCTTATATATATCCACAATCAAAGACTTATTCATCCAACAGTTGGCTTCATAAAACATTAAATTACTTTTAAGTTGTCGACCAGATCCACCACAAAATATTTATGTACATCCTCCAGAGTCCGTTAAGACAAAGAGAGGACCCAAATAAAACTTAATCCAACATGGAGACTTATAATTAATTACATCTTATACATCCACAAATTCCATCTTTGTTGGGTCGGCCTTCTAGCATAGATAATCAACAAATTACTACACCATATCTTGTAGATCACTTACCAGTGAGTGTGCATCAGTACCAAGATACTGCAAGCCTTAACAGACCTTCCACAAAGATCCACAACCAAAAATATTTGTCTGGTGGGATGACTAGATCAACTTTTATGCCTTTTACCGGATCCCTTGTTCTTTACTTTGTTCAACCGGTAGGAGCCAAAATTGTGTTGCAAGACTTGGGTTGCCATCAATGACAACACTTACAAGCCAATCTCTTCAACCATATGCCAACAATCTCCCCCTTTGGCATTGATGGCAACACTTAGTGAAAAATGACTAAGTGTTGGAATCATTATAGGTATATTGCCAAATTGCTTGTTGCACTTTCTCCCCCTGAGATTCACAAGGCATTCTCTCCCCTTATAAGGCATTTTTCATTGCATTCTCTCCCCCTTTGACATCAATGACAAACCTAGGATGCCATATGCCAAAAATTTGACAAAAAGTGAAAAAAACATGTTTTCAAAATTATCAATTCTTCAAAAATTTAGCATATATATGCTTACAGCTATTCTCCTTTGATCAAAATTTCAAAAACTTGAAAATGATTTTCTGCTATCTTTAGAAAATTATCTTAATTTTTTTCTTCACTTCCGGAAGAAACTTCTTCCAACCATCAATTGCAATTCCAATGTTGATAATCAAGCTATTATTTTTTGAAGTCTTGTTGATAATCTCAATGAGAGATTTTGGAATTGTGATTGATTCTTCCAATTTTTCACCATTTTGTAGAATTTCCACCAACTGCTCCAACCTGCACTCAATTAGGTCTTTTACCTTCCAAAAGGTGTCTACAAGAATATTCTTGGACAGTTGAATTTTTATTTGAGCTGTCTGTAACTCTCAGATTCTTGTTTTGATAATGTCATCCGGATCCTGAGATATGTCCAAGCTTTTGCCAATGTCGTTTAGTTATGTCTCAATCTGATCCAAATTTTTCTTGTAATTGTTGACTGCATGGGGCCAATGAACACAATAGTTATAGATTCTTGTGGCTGAGTTAATGCATTGTCTCAACTCATTCATTTTATTTTTAAGCTTGGCAAGGGATAGTCTGAATTGTTCATTCAGGTGAGAGATAATTTCACCTTCTTCTTTGCCTTTATCTTCAGAGCCCATTGATTCTTTGCTACACTCAATCATCTCTTCAAGTAGAATGTCCTTCTGACTTTCCAATCTTATCTTACAATGCTCAATATGAGCATTTAGAACTTCCAAAATCAAGTCCTAATCGTATGATGGTTTAACTGACCATAAATTTGCAATTTTTTGCATACCACTTGCACTTTGGATAAGCTGTTGTAGCTTTTCTTTTGACAGATCTTCTTCATCCTTACTGCCTTCTTCTTGACCGGATTCATTTTCTAGTGGATTCTCAGGTTCTTCGTCAGATTCTTCATCCGGAATGCCTACAATTTCCTTTTCTTTCCCTTTTCCCTCAATCCTGGGAACTTTGCTTTCTGGAGGGCTGTATTCAATGATTTCTTGTCCTCTTTTTTATCCTCTATCAGTGCTACCAGAAGAGGAACCAACTTCCATTATCCTTACCAGAGGGGAAATATTGACTGATCCACACTTTACAAGCACATTCTTACAAAAACTTTCAAATTTTGAATCCCAGTTAGACAAACTCTTAGAATAAGAGTAAATTTGGGTGCATATTGATTTATCTGATTTCCATACTAAATTGTTGATTTTTGGCAACAAATTTAAAAAATACATAACCAGACATATAATTAGAGTGCCAAACCTGAATGGATACCTTGACTCCTTTGTCAGTTGAACATTCTCCATCATCTGATCTTTTAACAATTTGCATAGGTCAAAGTCATGGCCTTCAGTTATCATTATGAGCAATGTATACTATGCCAACCGATGTAGCCCATTCCAAATTTTGGTAGAATATTTTATAGGTTATGTCATGTTCTATGTACTTTGTAATAGGGTTCGTGATTGTTTCTATTAGTAGAGCTCTTTGATCTCCGATTATCCTAGTTAGGGTTTCGACCTCCTTGTTCCAGATAGATTTCTTCCTAGGAACATCACCGACTTTGCAAAATCCAATTAATTTATCAATTACCTCCTTTGAGATTGAGTAGGGTTTGTCTGAGGTTAAAAAATCACCATGCAATCTGCTCAATAAAAAAATTAAGAATTCCGCACTCAAGGTACGAAAACTCATTCCACATATCCAAATTTCCATGTTTGGCTTCACTCAATTATTTTAATTCATCAGGAAGCAATAAATTTCTCATAGATCTGATCTTTGCACTAGTGTATTTGTCCAATGTGATCAAATCTTTAATTTGTTCCATTTTCCTTTTTGCATTTTACTGTTCGCAACTACACACCAAATTATATGAAGAATTCGAGAATGATTTGAAATACCTGATAATTTCCAAGATTTGCTGATGAATTCAATTTTGCTGCTCCAAAATCCACTTGTCAAGTTCTCTCCTTCTTCTCTTCGATAATTCAAAGTGACAAATGACAACTCAGACTTGACTTTTATAGCTCGCACATGCACAATAAATGCATTTTACCTAAGTTTTCCGAAGATTCTATTTTCTTAGACAACTACAGAAAAATATTTTGCGGACCAACAAATTTGTTGAATTTCATTTGCAAAATTCATCCAAAACTTTTTTACACTATGAGTACATCTTCTTGACTATTCTCTACATTCTAGTACCATCTATAGACAGGGGAGGAAATATTTTCTTGTAAAACTCCCCCTAGGCCAATGGCCTCAAATCAATTACCAGAAGAATTACCGGAAGCAAGTTCTGGTACAGAACCATTTCCAATATCAGAATCATTTTTCTTTACCCATGTCTTCTTCATTTGATCTCTAATATCATCCATATTTATCTTTTCTTTTCCTTTATCATTTTTCTCTGTATTTTTGTCTCTGTATACCAGACCTCTTATGTTTGTTTTCTTATTTCTATAGAATCTAGCAATATGACATTACTTGTTGCAGTTGTAGCACACAATGTTCCTTTGTCCATTCCATTGGATTCTTCTCATCCTGCATTGATTAGCAATATGCCCAAACTTCCCGCATGCATAATATTTAACATTTCTTCTATCAATAGAGTGACTTGACATATTTCTACATTCAATTGATTTGTGACCATGCTTTTTGCAATTGAAACACTAACAAGAGAATGATGAATCTTTTGACTTTAAATTACTTCTACACTGAACAACCATATGACCGAACTTATTACAAGCAAAAAAATATCCATTAAATTTTTGTGCATTAGGTTGTCTTACCGGATATCTTCCATTTCTATTCTGTCTAAAATTCTTTTGTCCTGATCTGGAACTTTCTCCCTTTTCATATCCAAGACCTCTCTTATCATTTCCACTCTTTTGTCCTTGAGTTAGCTCATCAAGCTTTACTGAACTAATCTTAAACTTTTCTTTGAATTCATTTGCAATGACAAGATCATTCCTAAGAGTAGTAATCTACTTACCAAGTTCTTCTTCATTGTTTCTGGTTCTTTGTAATTCACTTTCCAACTGGGTGAATTCTCCACTCATTCTGTTGCATTCATCAGATTTCTCTTTTAGGATCTGAGCAAGATTTTCCTCACTTTTCTTCCTTTCTTCTATCTCTTTAGTCATATTCATCATCATAGATTCCATCTCATGTTTTAGGTTTATATTGTCTCTAGAAAGCTTTTCACATTCTTTGGTTATCTCCTTCAAGGTTTGATTTAGGTGAGCATCATCCATATCTTCGTCCTCCATATGTTGTATCTGATCACAAAGATCTTTCCTCTTCACCTAGGATTTAACTATCTGATCCTTCAATGACTAAATGAATTTCTCAGCATCTCTAAGATTTTCTTTCAATTATTGAAATTTTTCTTTAGATTGATCAAGGTCATCAAGAGCTACCATAAGCTGCCATTGAAGACTACCAGAGTCCATCACATTCCTAGATCCACCTCAAGCTGCAAAACTTCTCTAGAGGAACTCACTCTGATACCAATTGTTGGACTCAAGGGAATACTGAGAGGGAGGGGGGGGGGGGGGGTGAATCAGTGTTCAACAATATTTGAACTTCATCCATTCAAAACAAGAAATCATTTCCTTAAGAGAAGATGTATGCATTAAAAGTAAATATACATAAGATCATGACACACAGAGTTTTTTGCGTGGAAACCCTGTTAGGGGAAAAACCATGGTGGAGATTAATCCACAATTTGAGTACTCAAAATATGGTGTTTACAAAAGGAATGCACTTGCATTTAAGCACACTGCCTAGAGCTCACTGCTCAAAAGAGAAAGGCTTACTTCCTACAAAATTCAGATTAAGACCATTTGAAGGGTGAACTGAGATAATAGCATCTAATCATTCCAGGTAATAGTTATGGTGAAGCTCATGGATCTTATTTGGGATCTGCTTTCTGACTTTATACTGCACTTTGCCTTGTTATGCTCTTTGCTACTTTCTACATCACTTATGATCAAATTCACATTATTGCTCTGTTGGATCTCGCAATTCACACTTCTTCATTTTCAAACACCTTTCACACATCATCAAATGATAAAAAAAATCTCTTATATATATCCACAATCAAAGACTTATTCATCCAACAGTCAGCTTCATAAAACATTAAGTTACTTTTAACTTGTCGGCCAGATCCACCACAAAATCTTTAAGCGCATCCTCCAGAGTCGGTTAAGAAAAAGAGAGGACCCAAATAACACTTAATCCAACATGGAGACTTATAATTAATTACATCTTATACATCCGTGAATTCCATGTTTGTCGAGTCGGCCTTCTAGCATAGATAATCAGCAAATTACTGCACCGTATTTTGTAGATCACTTACCAGTGAGTGCACATCAGTGCCAAGATACTACAAGCCTTAACAAACCTTCCACAGAGATCCAAAACCAAAAATATATTTATGGTGGGGTGACTAGATCAATTTTTATGCCTTTTATCAGATCCCTTGTTCTTTACTCTATTCAGCCGGTAGGAGCCAAAATTGTGCTGCACTATTGGATGCAAGACTTGAGTTGTATGACTTGGGTTGCCATCAATGAAAACACTTACAAGCCAATCTCTTCAGCCATATGCCAACAAAAAGAGAGAGGGAGATGGGGAGAGGGAGATGGAGAGAGGGAGAGTGTTAGAGATAGGAAGAAGGGGAAGAGATAAAGAGATAGGGAGGATAAAGAGATAAAGAGATAAAGAGATAGATAGAGAGAGATATAGAGAGGGAGAGAGAGCGAGAAATAGAGATAGAGATATAGAGAGATAAGAGAAAGAGAGATAGATAAAGAATGACAGAGGGAGAGATCGAGAGAGATAGAGATGGTGTGTTAGAGATAAATCTATAGGAAGGGAGATAGATGAAGAGAGATGATAGAGAAATAGAGAGAGAGAGTAAGAGACATAAATATATTGAGAGAGAGAGAGAGATAAACAAGAGGGAGAGTGAGATGTATAGAGATATTGAGAGAGAGAAAGAAAGAGATACAAGGAGAGAGAGAAAGAAAGAGATACAAGGAGAGAGAGATAGAGAGAGGAGATAGAGATATGGAGAGGGAGAGAGAGAGAAAGAGAGATGGAAGAGAGATAGAGTGAGGGGGATAGAGAGATAGATTCAAAGAGGGAGAGGGAGAGAGGGAGAGAAAGGGAGAGAGTGAGATTGTAGTGACCCACTTGAAGCACAAGGAAAAACTTGATCAAATAATTTTTTTTGAAACACAACAACCACAACATCAAAGATATGGTATCACATCATAATTGTATGACATGCACACAAGTGTCACATGAAAACAATGGCACATAGACAATAAGAAGAATATGACCTCACCATTGCATGAGAAAAGTGGAAACAATAGAAGACTAACAACACATGGGATAAATCCACCATGAAGAACATATGAGAGAGAGGAACACCACCTACATGATGATCAACTATAACCTATGAACACATTCTCCTGCAACATAAGTCTAGGATAGGATGAGGGAACCATCAACCTCTAATCACACATCCCAAATCACTTAATAATTCTAAACAAGGGAAAACCTTCACTATAGGATGCCAAACTAGGAAACACAACTCTCCACTAATTGGAATGACAACAAGTCACTTTCAAACAACACACACTTCTCAAGATGTCTCATCATGATGTGACATCACACAAAGGGAAGGATACTACGACACAACACCTCAAGACTAATGAGGAATGTTGAGAACACTAACAATACCAACCATGAAGGTTTACAATCTTCCCAAGACTTCACAATACAAGGTGCATAATATCCCTAACCCTAGGTTTGCTAACTGAGCAACATTAAAAGAGTGCATACAAAATAATGCAAGAGAAACCACAAGTCCTCAATGAAGACACTTATGGACAAGCCCCAAAAACCTCTAAACCACCAAGACCATGATGTACAACTTCCATTTACATGGTGTTAGCCATACGATGTCCCAAAACTAAAATAAATGAACAATTCCTAAGAGAGGGATAATTTGACTAGATTTTCCAAGGTCATCAATGAAAACGATTGCCAAGAGAAAGGTACAGAAGATAAAAATTATTCGACAATGGCATTAGGCTTAGATAACCCTTGGTCCATGGTTAAGAGGGTTGGCATTTTTTTTGTATGGGAATGAGGTCACCCAAAAAAGAGGCAATTTTGAGCCCCTCAACCCTCAAAACTAGGACAACCCACTATGAACCAAGCCAACCCATTGCTAACATGGCTGCCCAAACATAGTTAGGAACATTTTGAGTGAGTTTCGAGACTCCTAAGAAAACTACATTGCCTAGATGTAGCACCAAGCCACCCAAACTCACTAAAAGACACTAATGTTCATTTTAAACTAAAAAATGTTCCTAAGTCCATTTTAAATTCCAAGGTATAAATACAAAATCAACATGTTTACAATCATGCTCGACACCAACATCGAGACACATAATTAGGGTTAATTTACTAGCACTTACAAACATATTATAATTTGTCTCAAGAGAGATGTTCGTTTATAAATTATATTACATTTACATAGGGAAAGGACTCAAATATCCTTTTAACATCAAATTACATTGTATTTAACTAATTTCATTAAAAATAAATAGAGAGAAGGAGATATGATTTTCGCCTTCACTCCTCGAACATTCAAAACCAATGATGGTTTCCACACAACCCTACCACATGAAACCAATAAGCTTCACTCCAACTATGCTAGGAGATGGTCACATGGCCTAAAAAAACTCAAAAAATACACTTGAGATAAGGGTATACACTCAAACCAATCATGGAGTAAACATCATAATACACATCAAATAGTAAAAGAAAGAACAATCAATCATCTCATGATGGTCCTGTACCATTGTAAATTGTCACCCTTGACAATTTCACTTTATGTTTTTGTTGTGCCTATAGCACACACGCCCCGTTCGGAACGGGGACCCTCTCTTTCCTTTCGCCTTGCCGGGTCCTTTTTGTTGCTGCTCATTTTGGTGTCCTTGACAATCAACACGTTCTTCAAAGTATTATTTTAGGTTGACCATATTTTTCCCCTTAGAAATTTGTTAAGTCTAAAACCTTTTGAGTTTCCTCTATCAATTTTCCTTTCTGGCGTCCGTGGGACCCTCCAGGTTTGGACCATCGGGTTTCCCCTCTCGGGTTTCCCTTTCTGGGTTTCCATTGTGGCTTTGCCGTTTTGAATGGCTGACGATTGGCATCCTCCCAAACCTCAGACCCCAGTGCTTCCTGGGCTATCTACATCACCTGTCAAAATTGAAACGGCTATGCTCCAACGTCCTTCTGACCCTCGGGCTCTGGTTCACCTGCTGTCATCCTGGAAATTTAAACTCACCTACCCCAACCACTGTCGTACTAGCATTCATTAAGGGGTATTAATTGCAATTAGGGGCTATTTAAATGAGTCTCGACCTGTCATTTTCGCATGTCAGGAAGAACTAAAGAGTACAGTGCGACCCCAACAATCTTTGCCTCCATGCCCGGTCTTTAGCTTCGTTGTTCTTCAAGGATTCAACATTCTTCTTCTTCAGGTCCTCGAGGTAGGATCACCATCTGACTTGTTGATGGTTAAAATGACACAAACAACATTAAAACAGAATATTTCTACTCTATTTCTCCTGAAAGAGGAAGGAAACATGTAGTAGCCTAACTCCGAAGGTCTTGGTAGTTGGTTCTCAACTGTCTGATGTCACTCAATTGGTTCATGCAACTGTAATATTCAAGGGGCCTATGTTGGTAACACAGGATTCAAGCTATGACTCTCTTTATCGAAATAGTTCTTGTAAATCAATGGGTTTTAAATAAAAGAAAAAGATAGAACAAAGGGGTAACCAGTAAATATGAACCGAATTTATCTAGTATCTGGAAATATACCTTCAACGATGAATGTTTCCTAACAGATCATAAAAACCATAAGATGATACAGTCTATAGCATAATCTATACCACTACATATATTTTAGGTGCTTAATTAACTTCACAATTACTCTTCACAAATATTTCAAGGATTTTCAAAGCAACACACATTCATTCATCATCAAAATTATAGATCAACCGACTTTTAATAACTTCAACTCAATGACAATCTAATAAGATGATCCTTAAATCTGATTCCTTCAAATGACTTTCATCATTCAAGAAACTCTTATGTTCAACACAATCACTGCATACAGATAGATCATAACTTTATCAACCTTATCAAACAAACAATTTAATTCCAAACACCATCTTTCGAGTAAACCTATAATTCTATTAACTGTAAAAGATTTAAGTACAATGTATCTCTGCAAAAAAACTCTACAAAATTCTATCTCTTAGCATTAGGCAAGCCAATCTAGTTCTCAATTAGCCAACCCTTACAATGTGATACCCATCTGGTATTTATAACTATACAAAAAGTTCGAACCTCACTTCTATTTTAGGCTTTCCACCTTTTTAGGAATTCAGACTCTCTTGGAAACTTAGATCAATTTGATCTTGAGTTCTTACATTAGACTTTCAGTCTTAACTAAAAATAGAAGATAGAATAGAAGAAAAGAAGTCATGCACCCTCAAGACTATGAGTGCTGCATGCATGCAACATGCAAGGAAGAAGAACACCATGCATGCAAGATTTCATGCATGTGAAGCCGGATCCGCCATGAACTCATCATAACTGGTGAAGACTTGTTGTAGAATATCCATATCTGGCCCATCAATCCAGTCATCTTCAAATTTGATCCGATCCAACTCAACTGTAGCAAACTCTTTCATACTTTTAACCTTGATCAATTCTCTCCCTGCAGCTTTTATTTCTTCTTTGACTTCTACAAGCTGATCTATCACCAAGTCTCCTCCATCATCTTTCTCCTGCATGAGTCCTTGGAATCTTTCATTCCATTTCTCTCTAACCTGACTCAAATGCATGCCATCTTTTGTCATTACATTCACATCTACAATTATGGCCATGACCACTTCCAACTCTTCCAACTGCTCTATCAACTTATTAACTGCTTCCTGAATCTCATCCTTGTGTTTGCTTAAAAAGTCAGTCCTAAACTTGAGTATGCGAGAAGTCTTTTCTATAAATTCTTTGTTATCATCTTCAAGTATAGATTGTTCTAGAAGAGTAGTTAGAGGCAATGTATTTATCTTTTCTAACCTTTCACTATACTCCTTATACTCTTCTTCACGTTTTTCTGATGCCTCAATGTATTGATGCATCTATTTTATTACTCCTTCTACCTCTTTGTAGACCTCAAATCCTTTTGTTAAAATCTCACCTACCTCGTGGTTCAATTTGTCTATCCATTTATCTACCATCTCCGCCTTACCTCTAACTTGCACCAAATCATCTACCTCCTTTTTGCTTAACAAAACAGGAGTCTCAATGGCTGCAACTTGTTGTGACCTTGGAGAGGAGACACTCTTCAAGAATGAATGTAACTGATCCAATTGAGCCTTAATCTCATCTTTCTTTTGTTTGTACTTCATCATTCTTGATTTAGTTGTTGAAGCCACCACATCAATCAGATTCATTTGTTGATTTCTAGTGGGTCTTCCCAAATTAACCGTACTCAATTGATAGTCTGTTAGCTACATATCCCCTACCTCCTTTTCAGTCATAGGCATGGCACATTCAGCAACTATCTCCCCTTTATCTGTGAGTCTAGTAGAATGTAAGACTTTAGCCTTCTTTTTAGGCCTTTCCTATTCAATCCCCTTCATCATGTCCTCCCAATTAAGAGGTTGAGGAGGTGTTCTAGCTCTCTTCTGTAGGTCTAACTTCAACCATGTAGGAGCACTAGGAGTAGTCATCATCATGGAAGGGGAAACATCAATTGTAGAGGATGGCTGAACATTTACCTCAGGTTGAGAATCAACCTTTGCTTTTTCTTGTTGCTCCTGCAGCACATGCATCTGCACCAACTTCTCAGCCTCTTCTCTATCTTGTTGTTCCTGCATTTTCTTGTCTTCTTCTTCTTTTCCCAATCTCTCTTCTTCCATCTAATCCTTCTCTAATTTCTCTTTTTCCATCTGATCCTTCTCTAATTTCTCTTTTTCCAAGGCCTCTCTTTCCAATCGTTCTGCCTCCAAAGCTTTAAGTTTTGCAGCTTCAACATCTTCTTCCTTTTGCTTCCTAATTAGCTCTTCGACCTCTTTTTCTTTCCTTATCTTTTCTGATTCTTCCTTTTCTATCCTTTCCATTTCTAAGGCTATGAGCTTCTCTGCCTTTTCCCTTTCTTCTTCAGCTTGCTATTTCTTAACTAGCTCTTCAGCATCTCTTTCCTTTCTTAGAGCTTTAGCTTCTTGTTCTTTCTATCGAGCTTCCTCTGCAAGCTTCAATCTAGCAACCAGGGCTTCCTTTTCCCTTCAGTTTCTTGCTTTCTCTTCCTCAAGATCATGGATTTTATGTATCAATTCCAATTTATCATTTTCTGCCTTGACCTTGAGCTCATGCTCTCGTTGCCTCATTTGCTCCTCTAGTTCATCAGTTGTTGTCCTTGTTTCAATTTGTTTTGCCTTTAATTGTTGCTGGTGAAGTAGAGCATCAACTTGTAACTTTGCCTCCATTTCCTTTTGCTTCTCCGCAATAGCCCTTACATCAGACTCTCTTGTAGCATCTTCAAATAGTTTCCATTGCTCTTCCTGCATCATAATCTGTTCAATAGTCCCCTCTAAAGGCATTTTTCCTTGCAGGTCCTTCTCTGAAAGAGTTTCATCCGAGTCTGTCTCAATTTCTACCAATTCTTCCTCCACTTCTTTTCCTTTATTAGTTTCAGCCATGGCATAAAGAGTTCCTTTTTGAACTTCTTTAATTTTCTTTCGTGTGAGTGGGGCTTGTGTAGATGAATCACCCAATGTGAGCGTAGAAACAGAAGATTCTATTGGAACATCTCCCTCTGGTGCCTCTTCTTCTTCATCGACCACCTCAAGTTATATTTATTCAACGTTAGGAGGAAAGAATTCCAATGGCTCTTTGGGAGGTGTCTATCTTTTAATCCTCTTGTACCCTTTGCCTTTCTTAAGGACTCATCCTTGAGGAGATTGAGCTTTCATCATCAACCATTGCACACTTCTATCCAAGACTGTTCTTCCAATTTTCTTAATATCAATTGTTTCTTCCTCATTCCAGTCTATTGGATCTACATTTTTGGTGCCAATGTTCTAAGCTTCATATGAGGGATCTAATACAATTCCATTATCCACCAAAGTGTCAAGAATATTTTTTTAAATACCAAGCTCTGACATGAGTGAGACTAATAATCTCTCATAATTCTTCTTCCTCAAGTCATAATCATCCTACCTATCACACCAAAAGTTCTCTAACAAATTAAAGTGTTTAGTGAACACTGAAGGTAATAAAGCATGCATTTTCTCCCTTGGATCAAAATACTTATGAGCTGTATACAATCCCAATTTCAATTGTATCAACTCATTACAAACCACCTTTGCTCCCTTCAAATGTTGACAATTATATTCACCCAGTGTCATGGGAAATTTATGGCATCCTGTCTTGTGCTTGATCCCAAACCTAGCATTAACTGCAATGGCTTGATACACAAACTCCATAAGCACTATTTTGTTACTGCAACATCTTGGCAGCAAATGGGGATGACCTTCAAAACCAAACAATCTGAAGTTTGTAAATTTGGGGTATTGGAAATACCAACTTCCCCATTCAGCAATAAAAGCCATAGCTTCTTGACTTAACCTATATCTTGCGTCTCCACTCAACTGATTGATAATCACATATAAAAATGCATCATTGACTCTTTTGAAATGAGTGTCAGCAACTTGAAGAGATAATTGATCATAGTGTTCCCATACTTTCTTTTGTCCATCCAAGGCTCCCATTACACCTACTTTGTTTAATCCTGGGAAAATCCCCAACCTTGCTGCTGCATATACAATGTAAGATGTCATGAAGAAAGATTTAGTCTGTCTAACCCTTATGAGCTGATCATGTATGACATCATAAACAATCATTGACCAATCAAACTGGTAATCACCCTGAAAGATTACTTGAATAAAATGAAACATCCATTCCTTGAACTGGAAGGCATCCCTCTTCCCAAACACTCTAGACAACATTAATATCAAATCAGATATTTCCTTCTTGAAATCTGCCCTCTTTGGCTGGTCTGCTAGCATGCTTAAAGATTTCTTCTCTGTACTTAACCACTTTTTGTTTAAGGGAGACTTATTGGAGTCTTTATGCTTGCTATATTTCTCCAACGCCTCTGCTTCAGTTAGCTGCACCAAATTCTTGGGATCAGGAACATTAAATATGCTTTGGAACATTTGCGGAGTAAGATATATAACACATTATTTTGTGAATCCATGCATAATCTTGTAGCAGGATTGTAGGTACTGGATACTGTCAATATCAACTCCGGACACTGGACTGCTAAAGGAAACACAGTGATATGTGCAAGACCAGAATCAACAATCCTTTGTGTTCTCCCTGTCAAGTTTGCTTGTTCTACAAAGGTCTCTTCATGTAATTCTTCAAAGCAATACTGGCCCAGATTAGTATCTGTGATATCTGACCAGTCTAATTCCACCTTGCTCACTTTCACCACCGGATTCCTATGATCATACCTCAACGTATAAGGTAGTTGTTCTGGTTTCACCTTCTTTATTTTTGGTGCTATCTTTGATGTTCCAGTTGGTTGATTCCTTCGAGCAGCCTCTCTTGATGTTCCTGACATCTTTCAATTCTTCTGCAAGCAAACCTCTAATTAGATCTTTAGATATCATCATAAAACATGTTTTTAAAGCATACCTGTTACACATACATCAGAGTCGGAACCAGACAGAAGCTCAAAACAATCTCTTTTACAAAACTGGCGGACTCAGAGCAAAATCCGATATAGAAACTTCACCTAATAACAAACGGGCTCGGAGTTAGAGTTGGGGAGGTTATCGGAACCGGGATCGAAACAAACAACGGATTTGGTTTTCTTCAAATTTTCATTTTTTTCATATTCTATTCCATTCCGCCTCCGCCTCCGATTAGGTTATCATTACTTTGAAGAAAGACTTTCCATTATATGCGGAGCCAAAAATGGGATGAGAATAGAATCGATAACTTTTGCAAACAAAATTCTTAAGTTCAAGATCGGTTCCGATCCCGCCTCCGCCAATGTTATCATATATTTCAAGGAAAACCTTTTAGAACTTGGAATCAAAAAAGGAATAAAAATGGAATTGATAACCTCTTAAAAAAAAACTCTTAGGTCCATAATCCATTCCAATCCCACCTCCGCCTATGCTAATCATGACGTCATCAAATACTTTATTCATTTTCAACACAATTTCATGATTAAGACCTAGTTTGCTATAAAATGGCAAAGGAGCTTAAAAACTCTACCCTCATATGACTGTGGGGAACAATTGCATTTTAGGGCCATTATTTAAATCTTATTAAAGTAATTACAGAGACCAACGAAACCCTAATCTAACAAACCTGATAAAAACTAGGGCACGGGTTTAAACACTGCCCTTCTACCAGACGACGAAACCCTAATTTAAACAATAAATCTAATCTACCCTAACTCACTGTAAAATCTCTAATCTACCTCACTATAACTTCTAATCTAACAAACACCATTAAAAACCTTTAATCTAATCTAATCTATTGCCAACCAAAAATGACACGACGCACTCATGATTAAGAGGTGAAAGCGACGGTGCCCTAAAAATAGAAAGAAACGACATGATAAAACAAGAAAATAAAGATTTAAAGTAAAACAAACAAGACAAAACAAGAACCTGCTCATTCAATCACATCGATGATCATAGAATTGCTTGAAAACACAATGATTGAACACGCGAGCAGATATAAAGCAAAACACAATGAACATAACCGCAAATAAACAACAAACAACAAAGATAAAAGACCTACCTCAAACGCAGACAAACCCAAGCTAACTTTCTGAATTGATTCGCACACAATATCCCTTCTCTATCTTGATCAATTTGCTCAAACGAACTCTACTATTGCTCTTCACGCTCTTAGAATTTTAATAATAACAATAATGATCGACTTTAACCCTTAATAAAGGTCAATATTTGAATTTCTACCTACGCTAGAAACCACCATTAATGCATTAAAATGCATTAAAGGTGGAGTCAGAACTGTAAGAGAACGAACACTGGTCTGTAGTGCAACTTCAGTCAAAAAGTCAATGACAAAAGGGCGGGGGCGGAACTAAAATGGAAACACGATCTTAAATTTATAAAATTTCCAAACCTCATTGCCATTCCGGCTCCGCATCCGACAACTAAAAACAAATACAAAAAATTATGTAAAAGACCAACCTAATAAAACAAAGCACAAAAACTGAGACAAAACAAAAATAAAAAAGTAGTGGAGGCGGGATCGGAACTGATTGTGAACTTGCAAATTTTGATAACAACCATCGCAATTCCCACTCTGGCTCCGCTTCCGCTAAAGACCAAAAACAAAGGCAAAGAAAAGATTGTCGGGATAGAATAAAAAACAAGCCTCAAAAGAACTTTCAGAACCTGATTCAGTTCTGATTCCGATTCTGACAGAGAAACCAAAGAAAAACAAAGTATTGGCAAAACTAGACTCCAAAATTTGTTTCAAAAACAACTAAGTACAAAAATAACAAAGGGGGACCCATTTTGACCAAGGCAAAAGATGGGGTGGTTATGCAAGGCATAACAAATGGCGACTCGGCTGGGAAAATGGTTTACCTATTTTCAAAATACCCAAAGAAAATTTTAGTCACCCAAAAACTACTTGGCTTATAAACACCTTACCTTGAATGAGATCAGATATTTGTAGGATAATCTTGAGTTTGAATCTCAGATGTTATGTGCTCATGAGTTATTTCTGAATCTGAGCGTGTGCTTATATTGTGCATCATTCTTTATAGATACTTTCTCTGCTTGTGAACAACTATACCTAAGTTTCAAGCTACATAAGTTGAGTCCTTTAACTATCATGCAGTAAAATCCTGGGTATTGCTCCGCTGCCAGACAAGCATCCATAGCCCCGATGGAGATACCTCTAGTCCTCTCAAAGCATTGCTCTACTGCCAGACAGGTGTCCATAGCCTCGATAGAGATACTTGGTTACCCACTTGATATTGAGCTTGCTTTTCTTTCTTTCTTTCTCTTTCTCTTTCTTCTTTTTTTTTTTTTGGATGGAAACTCTTTTATGCATCTCTCAATACTCAGATTCAATGAATCTAAAAATGTGGGTTGAGTACTACAATGGATTTCATGATAGTTTTGGAATCTGATTTTTCACTTGAAACAAAGATAAAGTCATTCTAAAACAAATAGGTAATTACTCATGCAGATGTTTTTCTAATTTGGTGACAGATCTTTGATCACAATTCATGAGATATTCACATTTACATCTTCTATCCTTAATAACTTTTCCAACCCAAACTAGAATGATCATAAAACATAAGTTTTAGAATGAAATCCTTTTCAATGATTATAATGAGAATACCTAAATCAATTTCTCTTCTAGTACCAATAGTATACTTTGAATAACAACCCCCTAACTTGAGATGAGCAAAATAAGAATCCCCAACAAAACAAGACAAAACAAAACAAACAAGCAAAACAAAGAAAGAAAACAAAAAACAAAATAAACAAAACAAACAAAACAAAAACTAAAAGACTAAAAACAAAAAACTTAATTACATATGATACAATATAGTACATTCCTTTTCAAAACACCAGACTTTCTATGCACCAAAATACTATTTGAGAAACTGACTATTAACTGGTAATGGAACAAGCTCTCCTGTTAAAGTACTCAAACAAAAGGCATTCTCCCCTAAGATTTCAGCTATTTGGTAGGGACCTAACCAAAGTCTATCGAATTTCTGATGGTCTCCCTTCCTTTCTCTAGCCTTATCCCATAATAGCACAAGGTCTGATATCCTAAAAGCTTTTACTTTGGCTCTTTTGTCAAACCAGTGCTTGACAACAACCTGATGTTTAGAGAATTGTTGCAAAGCAGCATCTCTTTGTTCTTCCATGTTCAATAAGTTAAACAGTCTAACCTCAATCCTATCATCCTTATTATAAAACTCCTACATAAATTTTAGAACAGGTATTTGTAAATGTATGGGGAAGATTGGATCTTGGCCATAAACTAATTTAAAAGGTGAATTCCCTAGGGCTGCTTTTATTCTGGTTCGATCTGTCTGCAAGGAAAATCTCAATTGGGTATGCTAGTCCCTAGGGTTACTTTCTAACAACTTTTTTATTACTTCCAATAAATTCTTATTTGTGGACTCAACCACTCCATTCCCCTAAGGATAATAATTGGAAGAATATTTTAACACAATCTTATGCTCATAGGCACATGAAATAAATTCAACAGAAGAAAAAGCAGGGCCATTATCACATACCAGAGTGAACGAAACTCCAAACCTAGTTGTGATGTTCTCTGTTAGGAACTTAATGACCATTTCTGTGGTGCTATTCTTACAAGGTAGGGACTTTGTCCAACGCGTGCAATAATCCATCGCAGTCAAGATGAATTTATGCCCTATAGAAGAATTTGGATTAATCACACTTACAAAATCAAGTGCCCATTGGGCAAATGGCCTCACCTCATAAACCAACTGTAGGGCATCGCAGGATTTCTTTCTCTTGATGCAGAAGTTTGACATACATGACAAGTCTTGCAATGTTGATGCGCATCCCTAAACACATAAGGCCAATAGTAAGCTAACCTTAAAATCTGATGAGCCAAAGCATCAACAGATCCATGTCCTATTCCATGCCTGCCATGAAATTCACTTATAGCATGTTTAGCTTCTTGCTGATCCAGACAACGCAAGTAGATTCCTTGGAAATTCTTCCTGTAGATTGATCCTCCTTTAAGCATATAATGAGCGCTTTTCATCCTTAGTGCTCTTCTTTGAGTAGCATTCATCCCTTCTGGACACTTGTTATTGAGGAGGAAAAAGACTAAGTTTGTATACCAGGGATCTTTTGTGAATGACTGAACAGTGTATTGTTGACAAGTAATACTCTTGTCCACTTTAGTCATTGCCTTTGACAAACCTTGACCTCTTACAAGCTTCATTGGGTGAATCTCCAAGTCAAATTCTTATAAAATGGCCATCCATTTCCCTTTTCTTTCTCCTAGTTCACTTTGCATCATGAGGGACTTTACAGCTAGATCTGGGACTATAGCCATCACTTGACTTCAGATTATGTAGTGTCTGAACTTTTTCACTGCTCACACCAATGCAAAAGCTTGTTTTTCTATTGATGAATATCTTACTTCTGCATTCTTAAATGGAGAGCTCATAAAATCAATAGGCCTCTCCTCATTCTCTTCTCTTCTCTGTGTCAAAATTGCTGCACATGAATGCTCAAAAGCAAAAGAATAAATGTAAAATGGTTTTAGATAATCCGGGCTTGTTAAAATAGGTGCCTCAGATATAGCTTATTTAATCTGTATGAAAATAGATTTAACCTCTTCACTCCATTCAATCTTCGCATCCTTCTTCATCATTTCATTAAGTGGTTTAACAATTTCTGCAAACCCTGTTATAAACTTCTTGACAAAATTAATCCTTCCAAAGAAAGATCTCATCTCCTTCTTACTTCCTGGCCTTGTCAACTTCAAAATGGCTTCTACTCGATCAGGATCTATGGAAATTCCCTCCTCTGATAGAATGTGACCCAAGAGCTTCCCTTTAGAAACTCCAAATACACATTTCTTTGGATTGAGAGAGACACCATAAATGATACATTTCTTCAGTACTTTCTCTAAATCAGCAACATGATCTTCTCTACTCTTAGAGAAGATGGTTAGATCATCAACATAGATGATTATACACTTTCCTATTGGGTCTTCAAAAGCTACATCCATCGCTCTTTGAAAAGTAGCACCAACATTGATTAGACCAAATAGCATCCTCCTGTAGGAAAATGTGCCCCACTTTGTAGTGAAAGCAGTTTTCATCCTATCCTTATGACTTACCAGTACTTGATTGTATCCTAAATATCCATCCAAGAAAGACATCATTTGAGATCCATTAACTTTTTGCAATACTTCATCAAGAGAAGGTAATGGATAATTGTCCTTCTCAGAGGCTTTGTTTAAATTTCTGAAATCCACACATAACCTGATTTCCCCATTCTTCTTCCTCATAGGAACTAGATTAGCCACCCAGGTAGAGTGTCTAACTAGAAAAATTATTCTTGCAGCCAAAAGCTTCTGTACTTCTCTCTGGATCAGAGGCTCGATTAATGCATTGACTGGGCATTGCTTTTGGCGAAACGGCTTGGCTTCTGGCTTAAGAGGAATTGTATGTGTGATGATAGATGTATCAAAAGTTTTTAAATAATCATAGCTCCAAGCAATTGCTTCAATATTCTGCTTCAAGACTTTGATTATCTCATCCTTTATTTCCTGAGGACAAGTCTTCCTTATAAGAACATTCCTTTCTACCCCTGAGTGAGCCAAATTAATGGATTCATACTTTCCTCCCTCACTCTTTGTAGGAATTCTCTGATAAGCTCATGGATTTGAATCAAATATCCTTTCCAATGATATCATCCCTTTTGGGATGTTATTGCTCTTTAAATCCATTATCCCTTCTGGATTGTCACTTTCTGTATCGTCACTTTCTGGATTCCAGTCTCCTTGATCCCTGTCAATGTCATCAATTATCTGTCCTTGAAATACATCAGAACTCTCCAAAAAGGCCAAAATATGTTGATCGTCATTAAACACCTGGAAGTGTTGAACATTGTCAGGAATTGCAGGAACTGAAATCAAGTCCACAGAAAACCTCTTTAGATTTGAATCCTGTATCGGCTATTTGATTTGCTTCCCTTGGAATAAGAGTAATCCTAAAGGCATCAAAATCTTCTATTAAATTCTAGACCCTATTCCTATAAGTAGCCAATCTTTTATTATGGCAAGTGTATTGGCTACGTACCTGTTTCACAATTACCTTAGAGTCTCCCATCACTGCAAGAGCAGTTACCTTCTTCTTATGAGCAAATATAAGTCCTCTTGCAAGTGTCTCATATTCAGCCACATTGTTAGTGCAACCAAACTGCAATCTATAAGAAGCAAAATAAGTTTTCCCTTTCAGGTTAGTTAGTTCAATTCCTACTCCACTTTCTGCTTTAGATTTAGAACCATCAAATTTAAGAGTCCATAACTGGTCTTTAGCTGGGAGCTCTTTCTTTTTAGAAACTATAGGGATTTTGTCAGTTGTGACATGTGGCAGCTCAGACTTTTGCTGTTTATCAGAATTCGTGTTGAGAAGAAGCTCAATTAACGATTTTCCTAGTTCCTTAATTTGTTCAACAACTACCTCCTAAGCAATTTCTTGGGCTGAGTCAGCATCTAACTCATCTTCTATTAACTCTTTTGGCATTGGTAAAGCATCAGGAATAGGGGTATTAAAATGAAACTAAGATACTTCCACTTCCTCTTTTTGATCTGAAAATGCTAAAACCTTAGTCTGTTCTACTGGTAAAGAAACTTCTTCTAGAGAAAGACCGACCCATGTAAGAATAGTTGCATCCTTAGCTTGGAAAGAAAACTCATTGATGGGAGTCTTAGTTACCTCTTGAAATTCTTGCTTGGGTAGATCTACGTGCCTTATAATATCTATGCATGAATGACATGTCAACTCCGAATGGTTATGATAGTGTATTCTACACCAATTAGGAAGCAATAAATTACTCAAATCAGTTTTTGTTCCTAAAACCAGCCTATCTTGTTGCAATTTCCTTATTAGAACTTGCTGGTTGATGTGAATCATCGAATCAGTGTGGTCTAAGGATAATGTATCCTCAGGACTAACTACAGAGAAAGTAAGGACTTCCTCTTGCTTGTAAACACCCATCTCAGTCTCAAAGAATGCTACTTCATTTGGAGTATCATACTCTGTAATCATGTGTTTGAGCCTAGGTTCACTTTCAATTCTTATTTGAGTGGCAACCCCTTTCCATGGTAATCACATGTGTGAGAAGTCCAAGGACAGATATCCACCTTTGCTTTTCATTAGCTCTCTACTTAAAAGCATCCCATATGTTTCTGGGATGTCAGCAACTTGAATATCTATATAGGTCTGGATCCTTAGGTCTAATCCAACTTGCACATGCATGTTCTTCAACTCACCTACAACATTAACTTCAGTTTTATCCAATTGAATCACCTTTTTATTGGTTGGAATAGGACTCAATCCTAAATTTTCACAAATTGAAAAAGGCATGACATTCCCTGATGCTCCAAAATCTAATAAGCAATTGTGTAGATTCTTTCCAAAGATTCTCAAACTTAACAAGAAAGGTGGGGTACTGGTCTTACCTTTATACATAGCAGCATTCGTCTCCTTTGTGGGAGTCACTTTACCCTTCCCTTTCAAGTGATATGTTTCTTCCAAAGCTTTTAATACCACCTCCCTTTGAGCTGGGAACCACTTCATGATATCAAAGAAAGACAGTGATGTCTTCTGCCTTTGCAATTCTGCAACAAAATCAAACTCTGAATCATTCCTAAATTGATACTTAGGAAAAGAAGGCTGATTACCTCTATTCTAAGAATTAGAAGGTCCCTTTGGTGGGGGTGGATTGTTATCTACATTCTGATTTGGTGGAACCATGTTGTTAGGGGGTGCAGATGTAGTGAATAGCCCTTTATTCTGGTTCCTCAGAAAGTGACCACCCTTAGATTGGAAAGCTTGAGCATCATAGACATCTTCTTCTGATTCATTATCCTCGTGCATAGGGAATTGATACTTTTCTTCAATGGTTTCATAAGTCATGGCAGTACTAGCTGGCCCATTGCCTTGATTGGAATTTCCTACTTGAGGATGGGCATCAGCCTGTACAATTTTCACCATCTTCTCCATTTCTAGGCAATTGACCTCATAATGGGCCGTTGTATCATGCAACCTACACCAATTTGTCATAAAATTCAAATCAACAACATCAGCAGTATTTGATATTTCTTCACCTGCTTGATAATTATGGGGAGCTCCTCCATTGTTAGGTCTAGTGTTCCACTGCCTATTATTGTTGTTGTTGTTATTGAACCTTTGATTGTATCCTCTGTTTTGATTTTGATAATTCTGGTTTGAGGAGTTTTGATTCTGAAAGTTCCCATTGGTGTTCTGATTAGAGTAATTGCCCTCATAGTTATAACCTCCCTGATTGTTGTAATTCTGGTTTTGATTGCTGGGAGGGTTTTTTTTGAGCTATGCCATGTCATTTGACATCTGAGAGAGAGTCTTTTTGAGAGTCTCTACTTCGCTTGTAAGTTGAACAGTTTGATCATTCTGCACATTTTGAACTATAGTTGGGGAATGGACATGGGTTGGTCCTCCCCCTTGTTGCGATTGATTTTGAGGTTGATGTTGAGGTTGCTATTGTGGGGGTTGATGTGAGGAATCATGCATGCTATTTCCAAAGAAGGGCACAATTGGTGGTGCTTGCAACTCGAATATAGGTCCATAATGGAAATAAGATGTCCCTAGGACAATATTGTATAACGGTGGATTAGGCATCTGATAATTCATTGGAGGAAAAGTTGGTCCTAACCCTCCAGAATGCAGATTTGTCTGCTGTTGCAATTTGATAGCCAAATGATAAATCTTAGACAGTGAGTCAATCTCATCAGGTTGATAAGTTCTTTGTAAGAATAGACCAATCAAAGGATCAACAACTCTCAGATATGCCTGTATGGCCATGGCTTCAGGCACTAGGTAAGGCTCTTGTAGCCTACGATACATTCTATGGAACCTAGTGTTGAACAAGGGCAACGATTCATGATGCTCTTTTCTAATAGTGGCAAATTGGTGATATAGTATGGTAGGGTCTACATATACCCTAAATTGATTAATAAAAGCATTCTCTAAATCTATCCAACCCATAATGGATCCTTGGGGCAAATTTAGATACCAATTATATGCCATATCTCCTAGACAGTAGGGAAATAGTCTACATACCACATCTTGATGAGCAACTTGAGCTCGTGTGCAGGCATCTTTGAATGCTTGTATATGTTCCTCTCCACTTCTTAATTCTCCATGCATGTATTTTGGATAAAACTTCTCTGAGTTCTTTGGTAAATCATGGAATCCGCTTGGAATAGTCCCTAACGGGGAGGGATTACCCACAAAATAAGCCATTGGTGGGATTGGTTGGGTAGGTGGTGGTGATAAAGGCCGAATTGGTGGTGACAAAGGCCTATTTGGTGGCGGTGTGGATGGAATTGGTGGAAATCCTGGTGGAGTAAGCGGTGGTGGTAATGTACGTATTTTTACCCTACGAGCATGAGGTCTGGGTCTAATCGGGGTTTGAAGTTCTTCAAATAATTCGCGATTAGTAGAGCATCTGAGCACCCTCTCGTATCCCTGTAGCGAAAAAGATCTTCCGTGAGCCAGCTTGTCCCTTCACGCCCTCCTTCTCGCGCCAATTTTTGTTGATGGTTAAAATGACACAAACAACATTAAAACATAATATTTCTAATCTATTTCTCCTGAAAGAGGAAGACAACATGTAGTAGCCTAACTCCCAAGGTCTTGGTAGTTGGTTCTCAACTGTCTGATGTCACTCAATTGTTTCATGCAACTGTAATATTCAAGGGGCCTGTGCTAGTAACAATGGATTCAAGCTATGTCTCTCTTTATCGAAATAGTTCCTGCAAATCAATGGATTTTAAATAAAAGAAAAAGATAGAACAAAGGGGTAACCAGTAAATATGAACTGAATTTATCTAGTATCTAGACATATACCTTCAACAATGAATGTTTTCTAATAGATCATAAAAACCATAAGATGATACAGTCTATAGCATAATCTATACCACTGCATATATTTTAGGTGCTTAATTAACTTCACAAATATTTCAAGGATTTTCAAAGCAACACACATTCATTCATCATCAAAATTATAGATCAACAGACTTTTAATAACTTCAACTCAATGAAAATATAATAAGATGATCCTTAAATCTGATTCCTTCAAATGACTTTCATCATTCAAGAAACTCTTATGTTCAGCAGAATCACTGCATATAGATAGATCATAACTTTATCAACCTTATCAAACAAACAATTTAATTCCAAACACCATCTTTCAAGTAAACCTATAATTCTATTAACTATAAAAGATTTAAGTACAATGTATCTCTGCAAAAAAACTCTACAAAATTCTATCTCTTAGCATTAGGCAAGCCAATCTAGTTCTCAATTAGCCGACGCTTACAATGTGATACCCATCTGGTATTTATAAATATACAAAATTTTCAAACCTCACTTCTATTTTAGGCTTTCCACTTTTTTAGGAATTCAGACTCTCTTGGAAACTCAGATCAATTTGATCTTGAGTTCTTACATTAGACTTTCAGTCTTAACTAAAAATAGAAGATAGAATAGAAGAAAAGAAGTCATGCACCCTCAAGACTGTGAGTGTTGCATGCATGCAACATGCAAGGAAGAAGAACAACATGCATGCAAGATTTCATGCATGTGAAGCCGGATCTATCATGAATTCATCATAACTGGTGAAGACTTGTTGCAGCATATCCATATCTGGCCCATCAATCCAGTCATCTTCAAATTTGATCCGATCCAACTCAACTGTAGCAAACTCTTTCATACTTTTAACCTTGATCAATTCTCTCCCTGTAGCTTTTATTTCTTCTTTGACTTCTACAAGCCGATCTATCACCAAGTCTCCTCCATCATCTTTCTCCTGCATGAGTCCTTGGAATCTTTCATTCCATTTCTCTCTAACCTGACTCAAAAGCATGCCATCTTTTGTCATTACATTCACATCTACAATTATGGCCACGACTGCTTCCAACTCTTCCAACTACTCTGTCAGCTTATTAATTGCTTCCCGAATCTCATCCTTGTGTTTGCTTAAAAAGTCAGTCCTAAACTTGAGTATGCAAGAAGTCTTTTCTATAAAGTCTTTGTTATCATCTTCAAGTATAGATTGTTCTAGAAGAGTAGTTAGAGGCAATGTATTTATCTTTTCTAACCTTTCACTATACTCCTTATACTCTTCTTCTTATTTTTTTGATGCTTCAATGTATTGATGCATCTCTTTTATTACTCCTTCTTTGATAGTCTGTTAGCTGCATATCCCCTACCTCCTTTTTAGTCATAGGCATGGCACATTCAACAACTATCTCCCCTTTATCTATGAGTCTAGTAGAATGTAAGACTTTAGCCTTCTTTTTAGGCCTTTCCTATTCAATCCCCTTCATCATGTCCTCCCAATTAAGAGGTTGAGGAGGTGTTCTAGCTCTCTTCTGCAGGTCTAACTTCAACCATGTAGGAGCACTAGGAGTAGTCATCATCATGGAATAGGAAACATCAATTGTAGAGGATGGCTGAACATTTACCTCAGGTTGAGAATCAACCTTTGCTTTTTCTTGTTGCTCCTGCAGCACATGCATCTGCACCAACTTCTCAGCCTCTTCTCTATCTCATTGTTCGTGCATTTTCTTGTCTTCTTCTTCTTTTCTCAATCTCTTTTCTTCCATCTAATCCTTCTCTAATTTCTCTTTTTCCATCTGATCCTTCTCTAATTTCTCTTTTTCCAAGGCCTCTCTTTCCAACCGTTCCACCACCAAAGCTTTAAGTTTTGCAGCTTCGGCATCTTCTTCCTTTTGCTTCCTAATTAGCTCTTCGGCCTCTTTTCCTTTCCTTATCTTTTCTGATTCTTCCTTTTGTATCCTTTCCATTTCTAAGGCTATGAGCTTCTCTGCCTTTTCCCTTTCTTCTTTAGCTTATTGTTTCTTAATTAGCTCTTTAGCATCTCTTTCCTTTCTTAGAGCTTCAGCTTCTTGTTCTTTCTATCGAGCTTCCTTTGCAAGCTTCAGTCTAGCAACCAGGGCTTCCTTTTCCTTTTGGATTCTTGCTTTCTCTTCCTCAAGATCATGGATTTTCTGTATCAATTCCAATTGATCATTTTCTGCCTTGACCTTCAGCTCATGCTCTCATTGCCTCATTTGCTCCTCTATTTCATCAGTTGCTGTCCTTGTTTCAATTTGTTTTGCCTTTAATTGCTGCTGGTGAAGTAGAGCATCAACTTGTAACTTTGCCTCCATTTCCTTTTGCTTCTCCGCAGCAGCCCTTACATCGGACTCTCTTGTAGCATCTTCAAATAGTTTCCATTGCTCTTCCTACATCAAAATCCATTCAATAGTCCCCTCTAAAGGAATTTTTTCTTGTAGGTCCTTCTCTGAAAGAGTTTCATCTGAGTCTGTCTCAATTTCTACCAATTCTTCCTCCACTTCTTTTCCTTTATCAGTTTTAGCCATGGCATAAAGAGTTCCTTCTTGAACTTCTTTACTTTTCTTTCTTGTGAGTGGGGCTTGTGTAGATGACTCACCCAATGTGGGTGTAGAAACAACAGATTCTATTAGAACATCTCCCTCTGGTGCCTCATCTTCTTCATCGACCACCTCAATTTCTATTTCTTGAACGTCAGGAGGAAAGAATTCCAATGGCTCTTTGGGAGGTGTCTTTCTTTTAATCCTCTTGTACCCTTTACCTTTCTTAAGGAATGGTCCTTGTGGAGCTTGAGCTTTCATCATCAACCATTGCACACTTCTATCCAAGACTGTTCTTCCAATTTTCTTAATATCAATTGTTTCTTCCTCATTCCAATCTATTGGATCTAAGTTTTTGGTGCCAATGTTCTAAGCTTCATATGAGGGATCTAATACAATTCCATCATCCACGAAAGTGTCAGGAATATTTTCTTTAATACCAAGCTCTGACATGAGTGAGACTAATAATCTCTCGTAATTCTTCTTCCTCAAGTCATAATCATCCTACCTATCACACCAAAAGTCCTCTAACAAATTAAAGTGTTTAGTGAACACTGAAGGTAATAAAGCATGCATTTTCTCCCTTGGATCAAAATAATTACGAGCTGTATACAATCCCAATTTCAATTGTATCAACTCATTACAAACCACCTTTGCTCCCTTCAAATGTTGACAATTATATTCACCCAGTGTCATGGGAAATTTATGGCATCCTGTCTTGTGCTTGATCCCAAACCTAGCATTAAATCCAATGGCTTGATACACAAACTCCATAAGCACTATTCTATTACTGCAACATCTTGGCAGCAAGTGGGGATGACCTTCAAAACCAAACAATCTAAAGTATGTAAATTTGGGGTATTGGATATACCAACTTCCCCATTCAGCAATAAAAGCCATAGCTTCTTGACATAACCTGTATCTTGCGTTTCCACTCAACTAATTGATAATCACATATAAAAATGCATCATTGACTCTTCTGAAATGAGGCTCGACAACTTGAAGAGATAATTGATCATAGTGTTCCCATACTTTCTTTTGTCCATCCAAGGCTCCCATTATACCTACTCTGTTTAATCCTGGGAAAATCCCCAACCTTGCTACTGCATATACAATGTAAGATGTCATGAAGAAAGATTTAGTCTATCTAACCCTTGTAAGTTGATCATGTATGACATCAGAAACAATCATTGACCAATCAAACTGGTAATCACCCTGAAAGATTACTTGAATAAAATGAAACATCCATTCCTTGAACTGGAAGGCATCCCTCTTCCCAAACACTCTAGACAACATTAATATCAAATCAGATATTTCCTTCTTGAAATCTGCCCTCTTTGGCTGGTCTACCAGCTTGCTTAAAGATTTCTTCTCTGTACTTAACCACTTTTTGTTTAAGTGAGACTTATTGGAGTCATTATGCTTGCTATATTTCTCCAACACCTCTACTTCAGTTAGCTGCACCAAATTATTGGGATCAGGAACATTAAATATGCTTTGGAACATTTGTGGATTAAGATATATAACACATTATTTTGTGAATCCATGCATAATCTTGTAGCAAGATTGTAAGTACTGGATACTGTCAATATCAACTCCGGACACTGGACTGCTAAAGGAAACACAGTGATATGTGCAAGACCGAAATCAACAATCTTTTGTGTTCTCCCTGTCAAGTTTGCTTGTTCTACAAAGGTCTCTTCATGTAATTCTTCAAAGCAATACTGGCCCAGATTAGTATCTGTGATATCTAACCAATCTGATTTCACCTTGCTCACTTTCACCACCGGATTCCTATTATCATACCTCAATGTATAAGGCAACTGTTTTGGTTTCACCTTCTTTATTTTTGGTGTTGTCTTTGATGTTCTAGTCGGTTGATTCCTTCGAGCAGCCTCTCTTGACATTCCTGACATCTTTCAATTCTTCTGCAAGCAAACCTCTAATTAGATCTTTAGATATCATCATAAAACATGTTTTTAAAACATGTCTATTACACATACATCGGAGTCAGAACTAGACAAAAGCTCAAAACAATCTCTTTTACAAAACTGGCAAACTCGGAGCAAAAACGGATATAGAAACTTCACCTAATAACAAATGGGCTTGGAGTCAGAGTCGGGGAGGTTATCGGAACTGGGATCGTAACAAACAACAGATTTGGTTTTCTTCGAATTTTCATTTTTTTCATATTCTATTTCCATTCCGCCTCCGCCTCCGATTAGGTTATCGTTACTTTGAAGAAAGACTTTCCATTCTATGCGGAGCCAGAAATGGGATGAGAATAGAATCGATAACTTTTGCAAACAAAATTCTTAAGTTCAAGATTGGTTCCGATCCCGCCTCCGCCAATGTTATCATATATTTCAAGGAAAACCTTATAGAACTCAAAATCAGAAAAAGGAATAAAAATGGAATCGATAACCTCGTAAAACAAAACTTTTAGGTGCATAATCCATTCCAATCCCACCTTCGCCTATGCTAATCATGACGTGATCAAATACTTTATTCATTTTCAACACAATTTCATGATTAAGACCTAGGTCGCTATAAAATGGCAAAGGAGCTTAAAAACTCTACCCTCATATGACCATGGGGAACAATTGCATTTTAGGGCCATTATTTAAATCTTATTAAAGTAATTACAGAGACCAACGAAACCCTAATCTAACAAACCTGATAAAAACTAGGGCACGGGTTTAAACACTGCCGTTCTACCAGATGACGAAACCCTAATTTAAACAATAAATCTAATCTACCCTAACTCACTATAAAATCTCTAATCTACCTCACTGTAACTTCTAATCTAACAAACACCATTAAAAACCTTTAATCTAATCTAATCTATTGCCAACCAAAAATGACACGATGCACTCATGATTAAGAGGTGAAAGCGACGGTGCCCTAAAAATAGAAAGAAACGACACGATAAAACAAGAAAATAAAGATTTAAAGTAAAACAAACAAGACAAAACAAGAACCTGCTCATTCAATCACATCGATGATCATAGAATTGCTTTAAAACACAATGATTGAACACGCGAGCAGATATAAAGCAAAACACAACGAACATAACCTGAAATAAAGAACGAACAACAAAGATAAAAGACCTACCTCAAATGCAAACAAACCCAAGCTAACTTTCTGAATTGATTTTCACACAATATCCCTTCTCTATCTCGATCAATTTGCTCAAACGAACTTTGCTATTGCTCTTCACGCTATTAGACTTGTAATAATAACAATAATGATCGGCTTTAACCCTTAATAAAGGTCAATATGTGAATTTCTACCTACACCGACAACCACAATTAATGCATTAAAACGTAGTAAAGGCGGAGTCAGAACTGTATGAGAACGAACACTGGTTTGCAGTGCAACTTCAGTCAAAAAGTCAACGACAAAAGGGCGGGGGCGAAACTAAAATGGAAACAGGATCTTAAATTTATAAAATTTCCAAACCTCATTCCCATTTCGGCTCCACGTCCGACAACTAAAAAGAAAAAAAAAACAAATACAAAAAGTTAAGTAAAAGTCCAACCTAATAAAACAAAGCACAAAAACCAAGACAAAACAAAATTCAAAAAGTAGCGGAGGCGGGATCGGAACTGATTGTGAACTTGCAAATTTTGATAACAACCATCACAATTCCCACTCCGGCTCCACTTCTGCTAAAGACCAGAAACAAAGGCAAAGAAAAGACTGTCAAGATAGAACCAAAAAAAAGCCTCAAAAGAACTTTCAGAACCCGATTCAGTTCCGATTCCGATTCCGATAGAGAAACCAAAGAAAAACAAAGTATTGGCAAAACTAGACTCCAAACTTTGTTTCAAAAACAACTAAGTACAAAAATAACAAAGGGGGACCCATTTTGACCAAGGCAAAAGATGGGGTGGTTATGCAAGGCATAACACGACTGTCATTTCCTTTTCTATGCTCCATGAATCAAAAATAAGTAACAAAGAGAAAAGGACTAGGAATCTGGTAGAATAATTTCTCATCTTAAAACCCACAAGTTTAAAACTTGAAAAACAACTCATAGGAGATTCAAATTGGAAATCGAAACCCTGCCATCCCGTCATTGTTCTATGGGGCAGGCGACCACACCTCTTGGGCCTGAGCCTCTCTCTGATCGCAGCATTAACTTAGCTAAAAATTGCTTTGATGGTGAAGCTCCTCCCGAGTTTCGTACCCTGGAGTTCCCTATCTGTTTCACTATTTCTCAACGGCGGCTTCGTTACGACCTCTCGGATCCCGGACCCCGAGCTTGCAAAATCCACCTAAAACTCTTGGAAAAAATCGAACTTCAATGTTGTCTTCGGACCTTAGCCTTCGAACTTCCATCCCAAGGTTGCCGTCTCCGATCTGCCGTTCCACACGACCGGTGTGAGACATCTTCTTGGCTCTCGAACCTTGATCACCTTTTCACTATGTAGGGTTTAAACAAAGAAACTAAAGCCCAAATCTCGCTCAAACTCCAGCCTCCAGACTTCCATCCCCGAAACTCCATCTTGCTTCCACTATCCCGAACGGCTAAACCTGTCTACCTTTCCATACACCGGGCCCCAAACCTTGATTCGCCTCCGAAGTCTTGGAAAAACTAATGAACCCACCTCGGGTTTGATCCATTGGAAAGCCCATCCCGGACTTATATCTGTGCTTCGCCGTTCCACACAACTATTCCTAAACGGCTTCCCGACCCCTACAACCCAAACTTTGGAACACTGCCTTTGGAATGTCATTTGCCCAGCGTTGTTCCAAACAACTAACCCTTGACAAATTTCCTATAGCTCAGGCCTGAACGCCTAAATGAGGACTCAAAGGACCTCTAAATTGAAAATGGATTTTGATCCATGTGCTTAAAATTAACCTTCTCCCACATGAACCCTTTGTTAAGAAAATCCAAGACCGTGGGAAATCATTCAGGACTCCTTGCCTTGTTTTCCCTTTCAAAATAGCATTCTGGTAGGAGAAGTTCAGCCCCTAGGGCCCGGGTCACTCGTTTGCCTTCCAGTGTTATTTTAATCAAGTGTTATACTTTTCTTAAATGGAAATTGTGGATCAAACCTTGATTTGCAGGAGTTTGTCCAAGCCTGCATCCTCATGTTTAATTTTGCTAACTCCCGTCTCTTTGTGCAAGATTTATGGAATCTGGTGTAGAAGCCTCTGGGGTAACCAAGGACAAAGGGAAAAGAACTACTAATGCTCTTCGAGGCAAGGAGGATAAAGACCAAATGAGGTACCAATTCCAGGGAGTGTCATTGCACTCCAAAGTTACAATGAAGTGGAAAGATATCACAGACACTAACATCGGGCATGTCGATATTGATGACTTCACACAAAGAGTTAGGATAGAGCTAAAGACCAAGAATGCTAAGCTGATCAGAAGTAGCGGACTAGCTAAGGCTGTGGGTTTCCCTCCTGCCTTGATTGCCCCTAAGCTGGTGATGGCTTGTAGGGAGGAATACCAACATGAAACAAGGACCATTGTGGATAGAGACGACAACATCTTGGCTGATATGTCCCCTCTAGGGATAACAAAACCTTCCACATACCTATCTTCGAAAGCATGGAGACCCCAACTATTTGGGAGTGCAAGGAATTGTGGGATGAGGATCCTTTGAAGTGAAAGAATTTGATCAACCAGTATTGGTTGAAGGAGAAATAGGGCAATGCTGCCAAGGTTCCTCAGGAGCTATACCGCAGTGACTTCTTCGAAGACTACCACGATCTGGTTACCCTGCTGAGAAGAATAATGGTCCTTCCTACTGCAGCCTTCTTCCATGAATGGATGATGTATTTCACTGAATAAATTCTCCGTGGAGAGGACTCCTGCTCTAAAGGACCCAAAAGCAAGATTGGAGGAAATATTGGCTAGGGCTCTGATTAGTACTGTTGTGCAGTTTTTGCAGACATGCCCCACTAAAAGTGGGCACCCTCTTTTTTTAACTTTTTGGTGTCTTGGCCCTTCTTTCTTGGGGGTTTTTTTTTGCTTTAGGCTCATGCTTTGATGTTCATATTGCTAGTTGAAGTGGCACATTTGTGAATTTATTGAAAATCTTGAGTTCTGAATGCATTCCAGAGTTTTCACTGTTTTCGAGAAAATCCGCCCTGGCTAGATTTTCCCGGTTTTCTTTCAAAGTCCAGAAGTGATTGCATTTTGATCCGGATCTGGGGAAATCTGTCATGTCTAGATTTCTTCGAAGTCCTTTGCCCTGTCGAATCTTTGAGTTTTTGTCTTGGTTGTCTTGTCGACCGCATTAATGGTGATTGTGTGAATTTTTGGGGCAATGATATATTGAATTTTGGGAAGTAATTGGTCATTTGAGTTTGTTTATTTTCTTATCATTTGAGTTTGAGTATTGGAGCCTCTAGTGTATTGCAAGATCATGGATTTTGAAGCTGTTTCGACTACTGCATTTGAATTTCCTGTGTGTGGCTCGTATCCTGCTTGCGTTTGAGAGTTGTTTGTTGGAATCACTAGTTCCAGTCCTTTTTCTCTCATGGTATGTAGATATGCCCTCTTCCTTTGCTGGTTCTTTTCGTTTAATTTACTTCATTTTCTTTTTGGTCTTTCACTGCTTTGTGATTTCCTTGGATATGCATGTCATGTCGGGGCATTTTGGGGTTTTCGTTATTCTACCAATCCATTAGGTCAATCATTGAGTGTTTATTTTTTTGGTCTAGTATTTCTATTCTTTTGGGTGTTTGCTTTCATTGGTCTTAAACTTCCCATCTTAGTGTGTAAGCAAGTCATGCCTGGTTCTTCATGCTTTCATGGGGGATATTTTAGGGTTCCTGACCTAGGGCATAGCCAATCCCTTTCGAATTTCTATGAGGAGGGTTTTAAATCCATTTTTGATTTGTTGGAGGTCTTGGTTAAGTCGTTGTCGAGGCACAGGCCTTAGATCCAGAGTCGTTGGAATCATTTTGGTGAAGGTGAGAAAAATGTGGACGGGTTTGGGTTTTCGGGGTCCTCGCATAATTCTGCTCTATCTAAATTTCCTCGACTTTTCCCGTTCTTTCTCTTTTTCCACTTTAAGACTAGATTTTGTCTATCTCACTAAAATCCGCTTCCTCCGAATTTTCTCGGTGTTCATAGTCAGGTCGTTCTGCCGGATTCGTGCTTTAGTAATAATTTATCTAGTTCCCGCTAAAATCCGTTTCCTCCGAATTTTCTCGGATGTTCCATGTCTCCTCCATTTTCTCGGGTTAGTTATAACTATTGTTGTTTTCACTAAATTCCGCCCTGGTCGGATTCTTTTGGGTTTTTTGGGAAATTGTTGAATATGATGGTTATGAGGAATTGGTTTATTGATGATGTATTTAATTGATTAAATGAACTGATGCTAAGTATTCCTAGGGTTATTATTTTATTGAATTGATGGATTAAAGTAATATTATGGGAGTTTGTATGCTTGTTTCACTGGAATCCGCCTAGTCCGAATTTTTCCTGAAATCCTCTCCAATGTGGAATTCGCGAAGGGGGCTAAATCCCGAACTTTGAGATATTGATTTACTGCACCTATTGTTTCATTTGGATTTGATTGTGGTCATTTTTATTTGTTTGCAAGCAATATTGGGACACGATGTTGCTGGTCAAGGTAAAGGGAAGGCAACGGATCCAGGTGCAAAGACTTTTGACAAGGGCACATGAGAATTTCTGACAAAGCTAAAGAATTGATAAGGAGATGTGGGGCATGGTTTATCCAGCTCCCTACTTTCTCATACATTATAATTGATGGTTTTCAAAGGGCTCCCTATAGACTTCCGAGGTACCCTACTCATCATATGATATTGTTGGAGGTCACTAGGCAGATTTGTGACTTCGACATAGTTGTGAAGGGAGATAAGCACAAAACAGGTTTTGGGAATGATTTTCTCTTAAAAATAGGAATGGGTGAGGTTTGTCCTTCTATCCAGTCTGCTCATGCTTCTGAGGAGGAGATGAGTACTTTTGGTCTCTCTTTCCATTCCAAGAGAGCAAGGTTTGACATCACTGGTGAAGCACAAAAGAAGGCCAGTAGGGAATACAACCATAAGACTAATATTAAGGATTACTAGGTTAACCTTGCTAATGAATTCGAGGTAAGGAAGAAGAAGTTCTCCAGGTTATACAATGTGAAATCCATCCCTAACTAGGTGGAAGAGGATGGAAATTTAATCTAGGGTCATTATTATGAGATGGTGAAAGATAGGCTAGTTGGAGAAGTTGACTGGTTAGAAGAAGAGAAAATAGAATTGGATCAAATCATGACTCTGGTGATCAGGTACACCAAAATGTGGTTGAAGGATAAGATGCTAGAATTGGAGAGTGAGGGTGTCCAGTGTTCTTACGATCTGATGGGAGACTTGGAGTCTCATTTTGCTTCTGAGGAGTCACACGAGCAAGATCCTGAAGGTAAGGAAGGGTGGACTCCCCTTTCAAAATCTAGGTTAGTGATGTTCAAGCTGAGAAAGAGACATAAGTGAGTAAATAGAGGAAACCTGTTGCCAAGAAGAGGAGACATGCCTCGAGGAAAGAAGCTAAAAAGGACAAAGAAGAGGGAGAGGAGGTAGAGATTACTCCTCCATTGACAAAGAGAAGAAGACTTGCGAAGTTATCACAGAAACCAGAGGAGGCTCCTAAAACTGATAAGGAGGTTGAGCCACCAGTGGTAGAGGTGGAGAGCTCAGGGGAAAGAACACAAGTTTACATGAGGAGGTCAAGGACTCCTTCCCCAAGGGATATTGCAGTAAAGGAAGATGTTCCAGTGAATATTCCCATTGTTGAACAAGTAAGTGTCTCCATTCCTCAGGATAATGGTAGCACACAAGAAGAACCAATGAAAGATGAAGATTCTAAGGACTTGGGCGAGGAAGAATTTCATGAAGGAGACCTCTACAATGCGGAGGTAGAAATTGATAAAGTGATTCAATCTCCCCTGGTAACACATACAAATTCACGTGTGAGAGAGCAATTGAAAAAATCTCCTCAACAGGAGGAGATACTAGTTAAGGTCCCTTCATCGGTGCAGGTTGTTGTGGAGGAACAATTGTAGGATAAGGAGAATCCAATCATGGGTATCCCTAATGTGCCAAGTGTTGAAAATGATACAACTAGTTACAAGCAGGACACAATGCCAACTGAGTCTACTATTCTAGGTTGGATGGATAAGGAATTGAAAAGTAAAATGCTAATAGTAGAGGATGCTCCTCCTAATTGGGATGTCTTGGTGGCTAATGTTGAACAAGGAAAGGCGAAGAAGAAGGCTAGGGTTGTGTCCCAGATTGAGAGAGATGGGTCAGGCAATAGAGTGGCCCATATTGCTACCCATGCTTCGGATAAGGATAGAGATAATGTAACTGCCAAGGAGTATCATGTGCAAACTATTGACCTTGGGCATTCTTCTGTGGAGCAAGATATTGAGGAATATGATGGCTCTAGTGCTATAATTGTGGGTAGGTTGAAGAAGGCTGTGCAAACCAGGCATGAGTTGGAGAGAGAGAATGAGAAACTGAAGAAGTATTTCTAGGAGTTAATGAAACCCTTGCAGGCTATTAACTCTTCCTCCTTTGTTGCAGGTTTCTTATCTCAAGAAACAATCTTTGAGCTTGAAAAGATGCAGGGCACTGCATATGCTACACTTGCTTGGTTGCAGGGTGTCTAAACCAAGGGAGATGCTACCATAAAGGATATCTTGTCAACTGGAGGTGATGCTATGAGATTGGTGGACTGGTTGAAGACTGTATTGGCTCAAGACAAGGAGGATACTGATCTCCTACTGCAGAAAACCACAACAATTATGGAGTTCACCAAAGATAAACTCGTAAAGAGTGGGATTCTTCCTTTTCCAAGGGTTTCTGAACCTTGGGAATGGTTTGAAATCCTACAAATGAGGCAGAAGACCTTAAATAAAATTCATAAGCAAGCAAAGAAAATTGAGGACACTTTGACTGATGTTCATGATAAGTGTATCTCATTCTTTGAGGTCATGACATGAAGGAAGAAGTTTTCTCTGAAACATCTTAATCTGGAGCAGCTTAGGAAATGGTGGAGAGATGTTTATTCTCTAGTTAGTGAAGGACCAGTTACTGGGCATTAGCTAGATGATGTTGCAACTTATATTATAGTTATTGACAAATACTTGACTAATAGAGCTGATTGGGATGGTGCAGTCAAGCAGGCAAGAGATGACATCAAGTCTCTTGAGCGAAGAATTAGGGTTTTGCTTGTGCCACCTGTTGTTGAGCTGGATAGGGTCTTGTTGGTCATGCATGGTGAAGAAGATCAAGCTAAAGACAAGGATGGGAAGTAGTTATATGGGGCTACCTTGACATTTGTGCTTCCCATTACCCACATGCATTGGGCCACCTCTTTGATAATTAGGTCGACTCAAATGAAATTGGTGCTAATCGCACAGTTCATGTTTATGTTCGAATATCTTTGAGGCTAACCTCTTGCAGGTGATGTTTTTATTGTAAATTATTTATTTTGGGCTGACCTATCTTAGGGATTCTCTATAAAATAGGCATGTTGCCTCATTTGAGAATATAGATAGGGAGATAGATAGATAAGTGATATTTGAAATAGAATAGAGACTTGATATTAGAGCGAATTAGGGTTTATTTTCAAGCAATTATTGTAATAGAAAACTAGAGTTGTTGCTAATTTGGATGACTTAATAGAAGAGAGATATTGTGATTTGGTATCTATCACGTGGAGTTTCATCTGGCATCGTTCTTATTGTTATATCTTTAAAATTTCTTATAATTTTATAGTTAAATTTTTTGATGATGCTTAGGGTTTCATGTTTGGAATGTTTTCAGCGATCTCTAGTCCATACTTTTTGCGGTTAGCTGATTGTTAGCTCCTTTGCAAAGTTAGCCTAGAGTTAAAATTGTGCTTAGTTCAGTTATAAGGATTTTTTCATCTGAATTGCAATAGGATTGGCTGAATGAATGTTTGTGATTTGAAAATCTTTAAATACCTTAGAAGATTGCACTATTTTTGTGAAATTACAGATTCATTTGGGTTAAATAGAAAGTAGTTTATGAGAGATCGATCCATTTTGAGCATTTTATCTTTTGGAATTTTCAATCTTAGGGTTAGAAGTAATCTTAGAATCATCTCTGAAACGTTTATCTTTTGTTGTTTCTTTATTATTAGGGTTGAAATCAAGATTCCAAGTATCAATTCATTATTTAGATCTGATAAATTTGAAATCCAGTATTTGCTTGTAGTAAGGTCCCTTTGTGATTACCAACATTTTCACATTTATCACTGAGTTGTTTTATTGCATTTTCGAGAGCTGACATTAGAGACCTTGGGGTTATCTCTTTTCCCATTGAGATTTACCTTTCAAGAGAGATAGGATATCATATTTTGTCTAAGTTGTTGCTGTGCAGAAAACACCATCAACAGATTGGTGCTAGAAGGAGGGCCGTGAATAAGCAAACTAGAGCGTTTCCTAAATGCCATCTCTCTTGAGCGGCTTAGAAGAAGAACTAGATCTACTCCAGGAGGAGAAGAATTTCAAGAGTTCCAAGCCCCTACTAGGTCAAGAAGGACTAGAGAAGGGGAAGAATCATCATCCGCTCACCCACTTCCATCATCTCCATCATCTGACTCTGAGGGAATTCCTATTCCGCGGCCACAACCAGTCATAAATTAGCTATTACCACCCCCACCTCCACTAATGGCTTTTCTTGCTAATAATCCATCCCCATTGATTTTTAATAATTACAATGTCATGGCCAAGAACCCTGAGCATTTCTGCTCTAAGTTTCATACTCATGATCCCAACAGAACAACAAAAGAGCATATTAGGATTTTTGAGACCTTGCTGAGGGATAGAGGAATTAACCATGAAGATGTTGCATGCAGGATTTTCCCTTATTCTTTAGGAGAAGAGGCCTTCTATTAGTATAATCACTTACTTGTTGCTTCCATCCATAATTGGACTGAATTAGAAACTACATTTCTGCAAAAGTTCAAGATTCTGATTAGTGCCAATGAGTTGTACTTATAGTTTACTGGAGTGAAAAGAGAGATTAATGAGCCCATAGGATCATTCAATGATAAGTTTTATCGAGCATATACCAAACTCCAAGCACCTTATGCTGGAAATGAAAATACTGCTTTAGAAGTGTACCTTGAAGCCTTGGATAGCCTTACAACCACCTTCCTTAAACAAAGGACTAATCCTCTAAATACTTTGCTCACTGCATATTTAGAGGTAGTAAAGGTCAGCATAGACTTGGGGCAACACTTGTCAAGACCTTTTCCATCCGTAGGACCTGCTGCTCACCCTAGACAAATTCAATCCCTTAACTAGGCTTTGACCAGCCATGCTCCAATAATGAATCCTATACCTTCATTGCCTTTGGTTCCTCATCCAGGTCCACCTTTAAATCAAACTCAACCTATGGCCTCTTATCCTCAACAAAGAGCTAATCAAACCCTTCATCAACAACAAGCTAGTTTCCCTACATATTTGCAAAATTCAGAAGTCTTGAATTAGGTTGTTGGCTCTGGAAGCATACCTAGATATCCTTCTGGTGGTGTTAATCCAACACTACCTAATAGTTTAGATAAGGAGAGGTTGGATGAATTATCTGAGCAAGTGAAAAGGTTGAATACAGAGGTAACCTATTTGAGAAATCAGAATAGCGAGCTTCAGGCTGCTGAGAAGAATATACAATCTAACTATGGTAGGGAAAACATGAACTTTGAAAGAGGTCAATACTTTAACAGAAATCAAAATTATGACAGAGAGCAAGGTTCTAGTCAGAATTTCGACAGAAGACAAGTCTTTGGTTAGAATTTTGATAGAAATCAACAAGGTCAACAAGGATTTGACAGAGGGAAACCACCTAGGTAGAATAGGTCATGGAATACTGGATCTAATAATGGAGGGATTCCTACTCCCTTGGATCAGCCCAATACTCAGGAGAAGCCTTCGAATGGTGTATACTTAGCAGAAGCAGCTTTGTCTGGTTGGTGTAGGCTCCATAAGACAAGTCAACACTCTGAGCTAGATTGTACTGAATTTTAGACTGTAGCTTCTATCTTTCAGTATGAAGTGGAAAATAATTCCACTGGATAGGAAATTGTACCCTAAAATCCGTACAATTCTCCAGTGCTAGTATTCAATCATGCCCCATTCCCCAAAGGTGAAGAAAATGAACCAGAAGAAGTATCTATTACAGAAGATGTGGCAGAGCAAGTACTAAATGAAGATGAGATTTCCTAGTTGTTTAATGAGGATGAAGTTAGTGTTGAAGAAGTTCAGATGTTTCAGCAACTAGCTAAGAAATATGATTTGAGAAATAGACCCAACAGGGGTCCACAGGCTGGAGGTCCTTTCACTACTTCTATTCCTCCCAAAAATTTGAATGCTCCACCAAATCCACAAGCTAGTAATAATCCACCTTATCCTCATGTACCAACACAGTACTTGTCAAGGGGAAACAATGCTAAAGTATCCAAAGATAAGCAGGCCAATGGCTACAAGGAATCCCATGCTGACCTGAATGTGGAGCAATTGGGTGAATATGTGACTAAGGAATTCAAGAAAGTAAAGGTAAGTCTTTCCGGCTTTGAGTTATTAAGAGTTCTTGTTATTAGGAATTCATTTTTTGGAGCATTTAGCTCAAATATAACATCACAAGGGGTAGCTACCATTGAGGCTGTTACTAGGTCTTCCAACTCCCAAATACCTAAAATTCAGGTCCCACCTATAGACAAAAGGGGAGATAAGGATAAGGGTCAAGTTGCACAAGCTGATACTCATCTAAATTTATTTCAAGGTAAGATGGAAACCCCTCCTTTCTTGATTTCTGTTTGTATCTTTGGAAAGAATTTGCATAATTGTCTTTTAGACTCAGGAGCCTCTACAAATGTTATGCCTTTTTCTGTTTGCAAAGCATTAGGTATTACCCCTATAGCCTCTCAAAAGAAGGTTACTCAATTGGAAAAAACAAAAGTAAGTGTAGTTGGAGAATTGAACATGATCCCTACGTAGCTTGCATCAGACCCTAGGGTGCAACAAGTGATCAATATCCAGGTTGTTGACATTCTTGATACTTATGGTTTGATCCTAGGCAGAGATTTCACCAAGACATTAAATGGATATACATCTACAGACCATTCTCATATGTGGTTACCATGGAAAGGAGTCCCAAATCATATCAGAATTGAAAGAGAACCCCGAATGAAGTATGTAATCACTGAATATCAGAATGTTTCAAATGAGGTGTTGGTGTTTGAGGTTATTATGGGAAACTATGTATTAGATGCATTAGTTACAATAGATGAAGAAATTTTCATGCTATAGGATTCTTTAAATGAACACATTCTAAAGAGGAGTAGTCCTGGGACATTGATTCAACAAAAGGATGAAATAAGTGATCAAGAGGATAGGCAACTTAGTTTGCTGGATAATTTTCAAGAGTTTATCCAGAAATGTATGGAAGATCAAATATAGTTGAAAGGAAGTATGGCATTTGAAGAACTACTACTTCCAAATTGGTGTAGAGTCCATGATGCCCCTCATTTCGAGCTGGAATGTGACTTATGTCAGACTGCTGTCCGACAGATACAAAAATCTGTTAATCCAATTCCAACCGTCAGACTTAATACGTAGGAGGAATAAAACAACGATAAGGGTAAGATCCCAACGCTTCCTGAAAAGCCCCCCATTTTCAATAAAGAGCAAGATAAATTAAAACCAAGAGAACCTGATGGCTGTTGGACATTAAGATTTGATGGATCTAAATCTAAACAAGGTGCTGGAGTAGGATTTGAATTGATCAGTCCTAAAGGTAAGAATTATTTTGCTGCTCATAGACTCCAGTTCCAATGCACTAATAATGTTGTAGAATATGAAGCTTTGATCCATGGTTTGTTAATGGCATCAAGGAAGAAAATTAAGATATTACAAGTGTTCGAAGATTCAGAGTTAGTAATAAAACAAGTAAGAAAATAGTATTCATGATGTGATAGAAGAATGACCAATTATAGGCATAGAGTGTGGGATCTCATTGAGGGATTCGATGCTTTCAATATCCAGTTAATCCCTCGAAACAAAAATCAAGTTGCTGATTCTCTAGCACAAACTACTAGCACCTTGCAGCCCTTATCACTTTCAAGATTGAAGAAATTTACAGTTGAGGTCACTCTAGTGCCTTCAGTGCCTAACAACGTTACTAATTTCCAGGTATTTGAAGATGATAAACATATTCTGGACTTTATTACAAGCTATGATGTGTTTTCTTCCCAAGTTATTGATGAGGTAGAGCCTAAAGAAGCATAAATTGACTTTGGAGGAATCATCAATCTGAAGACTAATACCATTCCAAGGGGTATGGTGCAGCTTGAATGAATTTTTGATTTAGATAAGATAAGAGATCAAGAACAACAGACTAAAAGGGAGTCTGTCAGTAGCCAATATGAAACATATAATATGGGGACACCAGATGACTTGAGGAATGTTCTTATTGGCAAGATATGTACTCTAGAAGAAAGAAAGGGAATTATTGATACCTTACATACATATCATGATGTAATAGCTTGGAGTTATGAATATTTTAAAACATATGATACTTCAATCATTACACATACCATCCCTTTGAAGTCAGATGTCAAACCATTTAGGCAGAGACAGAGACAAATCAATGCTTTGTTAGAACCCATTATTCAAAAGGAGGTGCAGAAATTGCTTTCAACACGCATTATATTTCTGGTAAGGCACTCTACTTGGATTGCAAATTTGGTTCCAGTAAGGATAATTATGTGTGGATTTTAGGAATCTGAATAGAGCATCATAAAAGGATAATTATCCAGTCCCCTCACTGGATGAGGTGCTTCAGATTGTAAATGGATCTCAAATGATGTCCTTTTTGGATAGGTATTCTGGATACAACCAAGTTATGGTACAGTATGAAGATAGGCACAAGACTGCCTTTACTACGAAATGGGGAACTTTTGCTTACAGAAGAATACCATTTGGGTCGATCAATGTTGGAGCTACATTCTAGAGAGCTATGGACATTGCTTTTAAGGACATAATTGGTAAGTGCATCATTATCTATATGGATGATTTGATAGTTTTCTCCAAGAAACGAGGTGATCATATAACAGATTTATGCAAAGTATTTCAAAGATGCAAAGAGTTTGGTATTTCACTTAATCCAAGAAAGTACATTTTTGGAGTCACAGAAGGAAAGTTATTGGGACATATTATCTTAGAATAGGGTATTGCTATTGATCCTGAGCAAATATAGGCTATCTTGAAGATTCAACCTCTTGCAAGTAAGAAAGAGATGAAGTCATTTTTTGGTAAGAATAACTTTGTTAGGAAATTTATCACTGGATTTGTAGAGATAGTTAAGCCATTGAATGCTATGTTGAAACAAGAAGCACAAATAGAATGGAATGCAGAAGCTAAGGAAACATTTGCAGAAATCAAGAAAGCTATTGCTGAGGCCCCTGTATTGGTGAGTCCAGATTACACTAAACCCTTTTACATATATTCATTCACTTCTGCTCACTCCTGTGCTGCAATGTTAACCCAAAAGTCTAATCAAGGCGATGAACATCCTATAGCCTTCATGAGTACTCCCTTAAAAGATGCAGAATTAAGATATCATAATGTAGAAAAGGAGGCCTATGCTTTGGTCAGAGCAGTGAAGAAGTTTAGGAACTATATTTTGAGGAATAAAGTTTTTGCCATAGTGCCTAATCCTACAGTAAAGTTGTTGTTGATGCAGAATGAGTTAGGTGAATGAAGGGCCAAATGGGTGACTATGTTGCAAGAATATGATATGGAAATCCAGCCCATGAAATTAGTAAGAGGACAAGAACTTACAAAGACAATGGTTGAGATTGGTCCTGATCTCACCGCTCAACACTATTACCTTCAAGAGGTATCTCCGGGAGATTGGTATGATGAAATCATTTTCTATTTGTTGAATCAGCAATGTCTTGATCACCTTAATATAGTTCAGAGGTGGGCCTTGCGCCTGAGGAGTGGAAGTTTTATGATGAAGGGAGCTATCTTGTATAAAATAAATCATGAGGGTGTATACTTAAGATGTTTGGGAAAAGAAGAAGTCGTCAAAGTGATGATTGAATTTCATGAGAAATATGGTACGGGCCATGGTTCTGCATCATTCATTGCACACCAGATCTTGAGGGTAGGCTACTACTAGCCCACTTTGTTCAAGGATGTACACCAACATGTGAGGACTTGTCACATATATCAAATTGCAGCAAGTAAGGAAAAACGTGCAGCTCTTCCACTCCAGCCTATCATAAAGATAAAATCATTTGCTCAATAGGGTATGGACTTCATAGGTCCCATTAATCCTCCACCTTTTATGGGCCACAAGTATATTCTTACCATAACTAATTATTTTACTAGATGGACAGAGGCTCTAGCTTGTAAATTGTGTACTTCGGATGTGGTAATCAATTTTCTTGAATAAGGAATTATCAATCATTTTGGTTGTCCACTGTCTTTGGTCTGTGATAATGGTCCTGCATTTGTATCACTAAATTTTTCTAACTGGGCATTTGATCATGGGATTGTTATTAAATTTTCATCCAGTTATTACCCTCAAGGTAATGGTTTAGCTGAGTCTTCCAATAAGAACCTACTGACAGTTATTCGTAAGTTGTTAGAACAAAATCCTAAGGATTGGCACACCCAACTCCGATTTTCTCTTTGGGCTGACTGTACTAGACAAAAAGAATCCATAGGAACCTCTCCTTATCACCTAGTGTATGGTTTGGAATCTGTGTTTCCTATCCAATTGAAAATACCTACCCTATAGTTTATCAATGAGTACTATAATGAAGAAGATAAACATGAAGCCCATTTGGCTGAATTGTTGCACTTGGAAGAGAAAAGAGATGAAGCCCTAGAAAACTTTGCTAAACATCAGGGTGTGGTAAAAAGATGGTTTGATAGGAGAGATAAAGTGAAGGCCTTTAGAATTTCTTACTTAGTTCTCTACTGGGATAAAGCCCATGACCATAAGGGAGAGCATGGTAAATTTGACAAACTCTGGCTTGGTCCTTATCAGATTTCAAAAATTCTGGGAGATAATGCTTTTCATTTGAAAACCCTCACTGGTGAGGATATCTCTCTGCCTATCAATGGGCAATATCTAAAGCATTATTTTCAACCTTGAACTATTCTACAAGTCATCCTAAACATAATTAGAGTAGGTTTGTTTTCTGCTTTGTTTTGCTGGTTTTGCTTTGATAGTTTAGATTTGTTTTGGTTTGTTCCGCTTTTCTTTTTTGTTTTTGCTTTTGGGTTCCTTGTTTTCTTGGGGTTGTTGCATCTGTATTACAGGCTATTTTGCTTGGGATTATTCTAAGAATTTCTTTTATAAACTCTAATCAGTCTTTTAGAGTCAAGTGGTGGAATTCTTTTATCTGATGTCCCTTGTACTTGGAATTAGAGTCACTTGTTTTAGATACACATTGGAATATATTTGGGTCTCACATTTTCACACTAAAATTAAAGATTCTGGAGTTGCATAGGGCTCTTGAGTAATTTGGTCTAGTGAAAAATCTTATATTCTACTTTGGTGCCACTGTGTTCCTCATCCCTAAGTGTAGGTTTCATTACTTACAAAGGTGAAAAAGAAAGGTTCTATATAAAAAAATGAAAAAAGAGAAAAGGAAAATTTTGAAAATTTGAATAAGCTTTACCTTATCAAGAGTATCCTAGTATCTCTATTGGGGTTATAGATGCCTGACTGGCAGTAGAGCTATGCTTGAGAGGGTCACAACGATAACCTCGATGAGGCTATGGAAGCCTGACTGATAGTGAGGCTCTATCTAAGTTGATTTTGAAGTTTGCACTCTTATGTAACTTGGTCAGATTTGTCCTAGTTCCCATTGCACTTATAGGATAGGAAATCAATACATAATGCACACACTTGAACCCTAGTATAGGAAAAGGTTTTCCTGCTTGTGGTTTCTAAAACTTTATTCATAGGAGTCTTGATGAGAGGATTGAAACTAGAGATTCTGGGTCCTAGATTTTAGTTTATTTTTGAAATGTTTTGGAGCATTTCCCCAGTAGAGTCACCATTTGTTGTGCAGTTTTTGCACACACGCCCCACTGAAAGTGGGGAACCCTCTTTTTTTTGCTTTTTGGTGTATTGGCCCTTCTTTCTTGGGGGTTTTTGCTTGCTTTAGGCTCGTGCTTTGATGTTCATCTTGCTAGTTGAAGTGGCACATTTGTGAATTTTATTGGAAATCTTGAGTTTTGAATGCATTCCAAAATTTTCACTATTTTCGAGAAAATCTGCCCTGGTCGGATTTTCCCGATTTTCTTTCAGAGTCTAGAAGTGATTGCCTTTTGACCCAGATCTGGGGGAATCCATTGTGTTTGGATTTCTCCGAAGTCCGTTGCCCTGTCGAATCTCTGGGTTTTGGTCTTGGTTGTCTTGTCGACCACATTAATGGTGATTATGCTATTTTTGGGGGAAATGATATATTAAATTTTGGGAAGTAATTGGTCATTTGAGTTTGAGTCTTGGAGCCTTTGCTGTATTGCTGGATCATGGATTTTGAAGCTATTTCGACTGTTGCATTTGAATTTCATGTGTGTGGCTTGTATCCTACTTGCGTTTGAGAGTTGTTTGTTGGTATAACTAGTTCCAGTCCTTTTTCTCTCATGGTATGTAGATATGCCCTCTTCCTCTACTAGTTCTTTCGGTTAAATTTACTTCATTTTCTTTCTGGTCTTTAATTGCTTCATGATTTCCTTGGATATGCACATCATGTCGGGGCATTTTGGGGTTTCTGTTATTCTACTAGTCCACGAGGTCGATCATTGAGTGTTTATTTTTTTGGTCTAGTATTTCTATTCTTTTGGGCATTTGCTTGCATTGGTCTTAAACTTCCCATCTTAGTGTGTAAGGAAGTCGTGCCTGGTTCTCCGTGCATTCATGGAAGATATTTTAGGGTTCCTGACCTAGGGCATAGCCAATCCCTTTCGAATTTTTGTGAGGAGGGTTTTAAATCCATTTTTGATTCATTGGAGGTCTTGGTTAAGTTGTTGTTGAGGCACAGGCCTTAGATCTGGACTCATTGGAATCATTTTGGTGAAAGTGAGAAAAAAGTGGACGAGTTTGGGTTTTCGGGGTCCTCGCGGAATTTTACCCCCTCCAGATTTCCTCGACTTTTCCCGTTCTTTCTCTTTTGCCACTTTAAGACCAGATTTTGTCTATCTCACTAAAATCCGCTTCCTTCGGATTTTCCTGGTGTCCGTAGTCGGGTTGTTCTACCGGATTTGTACTTTAGTGATAATTTATCTAGTTCCCGCTAAAATTCGTTTCCTCTGGATTTTCCCAGATGTTCCATGTCTCCTCCATTTTCTCAGGTTAGTTATAACTATTGTTGTTTTCGCTAAAACCTTCCCTGGTCGGATTCTTCTGGGTTTTTTGGGAAAATGTTGAACATGATGGTTATGAGGAATTGGTTTATTGATGATGTATTTAATTGATTAAATGAACTTATGCTAAGTATTTCTAGGGTTATTATTTTATTGAATTGATGGATTAAAGTAATATTATGGGAGTTTGTATGCTTGGTTTGCTAGAATCCTCCTGGTCTGGATTTTCCCGGAAAGCCTCTCCAATGTGGAATCCATGAAGGGGGCTAAATCTTGAATTTTGAGATATTGATTTTCTGCACTTACTATTTTGTTTGGATCTCATTGTGGTCATTTTTATTTGTTTGCAGGAAGGATCAGGACAAGATGTTGCTGGTCGAGGTAAAGGAAAGGCAATGGATCTAGGTGCAGAGACTTCTAACAAGGGAATATGAGAATTTCTAACAAGGCTAAAGAATTGATAAGGAGATATGGGGCACGGTTTATCCACTTCCCTACTTTCTCATACATTAGAATTTATGGTTTTCAAAGGGCTCCCTATAGACTCCCGAGGTACCCTACTCATCATATAATATTGTTGGAGGTCACTAGGCAGATTTGTGACTTCGACATAGTTGTGAAGGGAGATAAGCACAAAACAGGTTTTGGGAATGATTTTCCCTTAAAAATAGGAATGGGTGAGGTTTGTCCTTCTATCTAGTCTGTTCATACTTTTGAGGAGGAGATGAGTACTTTTGGTCTCTCTTTCCATTCCAAGAGAGCAAGGTTTGACATCACTGGTGAAGCACAAAAGAAGGCCAGTAGGGAATACAACCACAAGGCTAATATTGAGGATTACTGGGTTAACCTTGCTAATGAATTCGAGGTAAGGAAGAAGTTCTCTAGGTTGCCAGTGGATTTGGTAAGATTATGCAATGTGAAATCCATCCCTGACCAGGTGGAAGAGGATGGAAATTTAATCTAGGGTCATGTTTATGAGGCGGTAAAAGATATGCCAGTTGGAGAAGTTGACTAGTTAGAAGAAGAGAAAAAAGAGTTGGATCAAATCATGATTCCGGTGATCAGGTACACCAAAATGTGGTTGAAGCATAAGATGCTAGAATTGGAGAGTGAGGGTGTCTAGTGTTCTTATGGTCTGATGGGAGACTTGGAGTCTCATTTTGCTTCTGAGGAGTCACACAAGCAAGATCCTAAAGGTAAGGAAAGGGTGGACTCCCCTTTCAAAATCCAGGTTAGGGATGTTCAAGCTAAGAAAGGGACATAAGTGAGTAAATAGAGGAAACCTGTTGCCAAGAAGAGGAGACATGCCTCGAGGAAAGAAGCTAAAAAGGACAAAGAAGAGGAAGAGGAGGTAGAGATTACTCCTCCATTGACAAAGAGAAGAAGACTTGCGAAGTTATCACAAAAACTGACAGAGGCTCCTAAAATTGATAAGGAGGTTGAGCCACCAGTGGTAGAGGTGGAGAGCTCAAGGGAAAGAAAACAAGTTTACATGAGGAGGTCAAGGACTCCTTCCCCAAGGGATACTACAGTAAAGGAAGATATTGTTAGAGTAATAGTTCATTTGCCTTTATAATTAAATCACTTCGGTTTAATTATCAATGCTAACTATTATTCTATTCACTTAAGCTTGTCATTTGTAGGTGCATTATAATTAATATGTTTATTAATTATTAATTACACAAACCTAGCTTTCTCCGGCTTTAGGGTTTCTCACCTTATATGCCACTTTTGTAATTATTGTAATTAATCTTTTTGGGAAATAATAATTCTACTCTCACTCCGCTGAGATTTTCCAAACCCTTGCTTTTGTCTCTTTGGTCTCCATTCAGCATTAGGTATTTTGCATGCAGGTGTTCTTGGTGAGATGTGGATTTGCATTTATCAAATCCTACATGGTATCAGAGCCACCTTGTCGTTGCCTGATTTGAAGGTGTTTGAGGCCACGATTCGAAGATGACAGCCACAGCTTCTCTGGGGTTTTTCTGTCACTTTGAAGGAGACGCTATTTTTTGGAGCCGTTTGAGCAAAAACGAACTCCACCATTGCGTTCAGAAGGTCTGGGAGAGTCAAAATTCATATAAACTTTGACTATTTTGGCCACAGTGACCATAGGCAAATTTTTTTGGCCTACTAGGGCCGTACGGGCTCAAAAATCGAGAAAAAATTAAAACAAAATCAATTTTTTAATAAATTTTGGGTGCTGCCAGCCCGTGCCGCCACCGCGCCACCCGTGCACCACCCGAGCATTTTGGTGTCGCCTGTCATGCGCCACCGCCACACCCCCACCACCTACGTCACAACCGCTGACATCCAGTGACGGCCATACGGCCGTCAAATTATTTCCCGTGACTGGTTTTTTCCAGAGAGCTCATTTTTAGGGGGTACCTGTGGTTTTTTGGCCGTATCTTGGGCATACGGTGTCCGTTTTCGAAAAATGAAATATCGTTGGAAAGGTGTTTTCGAGATGGATGTCACTATGCTGGTCTTGTTTTCTGATTCGGCCATTTGAGCACTTCTTTTGGCATCAAATTAGAGGCTTCATTTTCCTCTCTCTCTACATCTGGTGTTCAGGTTTTTTCCTCGTTTTTTGTACTTTCAGTATTTTTTTATTTGTTGTACGAGGGTTAGAATCATACATTGTGGGGGGGTACTTTTGCTTTCTATCATTTACCTTCAGAAAATGACCCTTCTACTTCTTTCTTTTTCTTCTCTCAATGTCGGACCCCTCTATGGCTCGGCTGACACCGCACAATTACCACACCTGGAAAGCACACATGACCAGGCTACTCATGTCACGTGGCTTATGGTCATGCCTAGATGAACATCAACCTGTCCTATAGTATCCTTTTGAGATTCTTCAGCACAAGAATAAAATGGATGAAGCCATGGGCTTGATTGCACTGAATATTTCCGACAGTCTCCTCTTTCACTTGGATGGTTTGACCACTCCTAGGGCCATTTGGGGCAAGTTTTCAGATTTGTTTGGCATTGTCAATGAATTCCGGGCACTACAACTTGATGCAGAACTGACTACTTTGACACCTATCGGCTTTCCCACCATTGAGGACTTCTTGATGAAGTTCAAGTCTCTGCGCTCAGTTTTAGAGGGATGTGGGAAAACCAAGACAGATGACGAGTGTATCTTCTTCATACTCTCAAAGTTGCGAGGATAGTATCAGATCTTCTCTTCCACTTTCTACTCCACCATGGATGCTTTGGGTGCTAGACACACCATGCCTTTTTTTGAGACATTCTGTGATCGACTGACATGGGAACAGGAAAAGATCCAACAGATGGATGCTTCTGGCTCTTCTAGCCAAGCATTGGTTGCTCAGTCTTCACAGGGGAAACCAAAATAGAAAAGCAAACCGAAGAAAGATTCCGCAGGCAATGAGTTTTCCTCCAAACCTGCACAGAAAACTGATTCAAAACCTCCAGCTAACCCTTCCAAGGGTAAATCTTTTTCGAAGTCCACTAAGTCTACCTCCAAGACTAAGAAGAAATCAGTTGAGACCTGTAGATTTTGTGGAAAGGAAGGACATCCCATTTCTCGGTGTTGGAAACATTTGGAGGCTTTAGAGGAAGCCACGCAGGAGCATCACATTTCAGCTCCTCAGTCCACATCCTCCCCTGCAGGGAAAGGTCATGCTCTTACTGCACAAGCTATGACTTCTGGGCGCACCTGGATTCTTGATTCCGGTGCCTCTCACCACATGACTCACACTCAGCAGTTGGTCACCTCACTTACTCCTTGTGCTACTTCACAGATTGCTATTGGGAACTCATCTCATCTTTCTATTTTGGGTTCTGGTTCTGTTGCATTGGTTGGGGGTTCTCTTTAGGATGTTCTCTTTGTCCCTGACATTTCGACGAACCTACTGTCTATTTATCAGATTTGTCACTCTGGATCTGGTAAGACAGTTGAGTTCTCACCACATGATGTGGTTATTCGGGACTTACATGATTCTGATATGATTGTGGCTACTGGAAGTGTTGACAATGCATCCCGACTATACAGATTTGATAGATTTGAGTCTTCTGTTGGCACAGGTTCCTGTCTTATAGCACATGCAGATTCAGTGAGCAGACTTTGGCATGAGCATTTGGGCCATGTCAATTACAGATATCTTCAGCAGATGAGCACACAGGCACTTGTTCTTGGGCTTCCACACATTACTTGCACTGATGGGGTTTGTTAGGGTTGTGTTCTTGGCAAACAACATAGGGATCCTTTTCCTTAGGGACGAGCTACTCGTGCTTTGGCACCATTGGAGTTGATTCATTGTGACCTCATGTCATTTCCTACTCCTTCTTTTTTTGGTGCCAGATATGTGCTTACTTTCATTGATGACTTCTCCAGGCGCACATGGGTTTACTTTTTAAAGTACAAGTCTGATGTCTTTGACTCATTTCGAGTCTTTAAGACATTTATGGAGAAGCAATCTGGTCTTTCTATTCATCAAATACATATAGATAATGGGGGGGAGTATGTGAACCAAACTTTCAGGGATTTTTGCTTTGAACATGGTCTTCAACATCAGTTTTCAGTGCCCTACACCCCTCAGTAGAATGGTGTGGCAGAGAGAAAGAACAAAACACTTCGAGAGATGGCTAATTGTATGATACAGTCCAGGTCCATGGATTCATCTTTTTGGGCAGAGGCAGTCAATTGTGCCAACTATATTCAGAATCGGATGCCTCACAAGGTAGTTTGACATATGACTCCTGAGGAGGCTTGGTCTCATGTCAAGCCTGATATATCTTCATTCCGAGTTTTTGGTAGTGAAGCATGGGCATTTGTGCCTGACGCTCAATGGAGAGCAATGGAGCGGAAGAGCTGACACCTCATTTTTGTTGGCTACTGCGAGGATGTTAAGGCATACAGGTTGTTTGACCCTGATTCCAGAGAGGTCTTATTTCGACGGGATGTCCAGTTTGATGAGCGCCTTCCTGCAGTAGATACCCCACTTCCAGAGTCACTTCACTTACCACTACTCCCTCCTCTCTTCCAACTTTGTTTCAGGATGATGAGGATGATGATCTTAGTGATCCCCATTTACCTCCACCACAGGATCCTCCATAGATGCCTAGATGGGCTCGTGTTACAGTTGATGCTGCAGGATCTCTGGCTGGTGACCCTTCCACTTCCCGTCGCACCCAGTCTCATATTGCAGGTTCTAGTCTTCTGAGTCATGCTATTTGTAGTGATTCTCAGACATTTGGGGTAGTGACAGGACATACTGAGTGGGACAGTGCTATGGAGGAGGAGTATTCTTCTTTGATGAAGAATCATACTTGGGATCTTTGTTCTCTTCCTAAGGGAAGAAAGTTAGTGTGATGCAAGTGGTTGTATCGTACTATGTTTGCTGCTGATGGTTTTATTGATAAGTATAAGGCACGTCTTGTTGCGAAGGGTTTTTCATAGGTTGAGGGTATTGATTACACCGAGACATTTGCCCCTATCGCCAAGATGAACTCTATTCGCCTTGTCTTATCCCTCGTGGCTTCTCAAGGATGGCCCATTTTTTAGATGGATGTGAAGAGTGCTTTCTTGCACAGTGATCTTAGTGAGGAGATTTACATGGAGCAGCCTCAGGGATTTGTGTAGGATTCCTCCTTGGTTTGCAGACTTCAACGTTCTTTGTATGGTCTCAAACAAGCCCCTCGGGCTTGGTATGAGAAGATGGACTCCTTTCTACTTTCTATAGGATTCACACGCTATCATTCTGATCCTACAGTCTACATTCAGCGTCTTGAGGATGAGGTTTTGATCCTTGTGCTATATGTCGATGATATTCTCATCACAGGTAGCTCATCTTCTATGATTCAGGATGTTCAGCGCGCATTGATGGAGCAGTTTGAGATGACAGACCTGGGTCTATTACACTTCTTTCTGGGTCTACAGATTGTTCAGTCACCTACTGGGATCTTTGTTTACCAGCAGAAGTATGCTTTTGACATGCTTCAGCGCTTTGATATGCTTGCTTGCAAGCCTGCTCCCACACCTTTTCAGTCGGGTGTTAGTTTGTCTACCTCTTGCACTTCACCTTCAGTGGATCCTACATTGTATCAGTAGTTGGTTGGCAGTTTGTTGTACCTGACACACACTCATCCTGATCTCTCCTTTGCAGTTGGTCTAGTCTCTCAGTTCTCTCACGAGCCTCATGAGAGTCATTGGCAAGCTGCCAAGCACATTTTGAGATACATTCATGGCACACTTATGTATGGCATTCATTACACATCAGGGGCTCCTCACATTGTTGGCTACACTGACTCAGATTGGGCTGGTGATGTTGATGATCGAAAGTCTACTTCTGGCTTTGTCATTTTCCTTAGCTCTGGTCCTATCACATGGTCGTGCAAGAAGCAGAATGCTCGTGCACTTTCATCTACAAAGGCTGAGTATAGAGCGGCAGTGCATGCTAGTCAGGAGATTTTGTGGCTTCGACAGTTGATGACTGAGTTTGGGTTTCCTCCTGATCATCCCACTATTCTGTGGTGCAATAATCAGAGTGCTATTCACATTTCCCGTAACCCGGTGGAGCATCAATGCACTAAACACATTGAGCTTCATATGCATTTCATCCGTCAGCAGATTCAGGATGGTGTTCTCTCTTTGGAGTACATCCCCACTGACGTGCAGGTTGCTGACATCTTTACAAAACCCTTTGCATCTCCGCGCTATCTTCAGTTGCATTCTATGCTTGGGGTGACGGAAATTGTCCTTGGGGGGTCTTGTTGAGGCCTTCCTTCCTTCATGTTTTTTTCAGCATGTTGTTGTATCTCTTTTTGGGGTAGAGTTTTTTCCCACTGGGTTTTCTCTATTTCCCCATTTTACAGAGATTTCTTTGTAGTTGAGTACCTGATCTAGCCTTGTTGCCAGGACCCATTTTTTCCTGCTTTCTTAGCTGTGCTAGGTTTGCTTCCTCCTAAGCTTCGCTTAAGGGGGGGTGTTAGAGTAATAGTTCATTTGCCTTTATAATTAAATCACTTCAGTTTAATTATCAATGCTAACTATTATTCTATTCACTTAAGCTTATCATTTGTAGGTGCATTATAATTAATATGTTTATTAAGTATTAATTGCACAAACCTAGCTTTCTCCGGCTTTAGGGTTTCTCACCTTATATGCCGCTTTTGTAATTATTGTAATTAATCTTTTTGGGAAATAATAATTCTGCTCTCACTTCGCTGAGATTTTCCAAACCCTTGCTTTTGTCTCTTTGGTCTCCATTCAGCATAAGGTATTTTGCATGCAGGTGTTCTTGGCGAGCTGTGGATTTGCATTTATCAAATCCTACAGATATTTCAATGAATGTTCCCATTGTTGAACAAGTAAGTGTCTCCATTCCTTAGGATAATGGTAGCACACAAGAAGAACCAAGGAAAGATGAAGATTTTAAGGACTTGGGCGAGGAAGAATTTCAGGAAGGAGACCTCTACAATGTGGAGGCAGAAATTGATAAAGTGATTCAATCTCCCTTGGTAACACATGTAGATTCACTTGTGAGAGAGAAATTGAACAAATCTCCTCAATAGGAGGAGATACCAGTTAAGGTCCCTTCACCGGTGCAGGTTGTTGTGGAGGAATAGTTGCAGGATAAGGAGAATCCAATCGTGGATATCCCTAATGTGCCAAGTGTTGAAAAGGATACAACTAGTGACAAGCAAGACACAATGCCAACTAAGTCTACTATTCTAGGTTGGCTAGATAAGGAATTGAAAAGTAAAATGGTAATAGTAGAGGATGCTCCTCCTAATTGGGATTTCTTGATGGCTAATTTTGAACAAGGAAAGGCTAAGAAGAATGCTAGGGTTGTTTCCCGGATTCAGAGAGATGGGTCAGGCAATAGAGTGGTCCACATTGCTACCCCTGCTTCGGATAAGGATAGAGATAATGTAACTGCCAAGGATTATCATGTGCAAACTATTGACCTTGGGCATGCTTCTATGGACCAAGATATTGAGGAATATGAAGTGCTATGCCTTGTATAACCACCCCATCTTTTCCCTTGCTCAAAATGGGTCCCCCTTTGTTTATTTTTAGCTCTTGTTATTTTTCAAACAAAGTCTGGAGTTTTGTTTTGTCAACACTTTGTTTTTCTTAAATTTTTCTGTCGGAACCAGGGCCGGAACGAAATCGGGTTCTGAAACTTCAAGCAAAAAAAAATCATTCCAGGCCCCATCCTGACAGTCTTGCTTTTTGATCTTTTATTTTTTCTTTATCAGAGCTGGAACCGGAGTGGGTGTTAAGTTGGTGTTTAATGAAAATTGCAAAATCAAAGTCCATCCTGTCTCTGCCTCCACTTTTTTCAACTTTTTGTTTTAGTCTAGTTCTTTTGTTAAGTTTTATTATGATGGTCTTTTGTTTTAATTTTTGTGTTTGGTTTCATTTTCTGCTTTATCCGCAAAACCAGAACCGGAATGGGAATGAAGTTAAGGAATTTCTTAAGTTTCTGAATCAGTTTCCATTTTGACTCCGCCTCTGCCGTTTTTGGGTTGTTGATTTTTTGACTAAAGTCGCACTGCAGTGAAGTGTTGGTTCTCTTTCAGTTCTGACTCTGCCTAACTTCATTTAATGCATTAATGACAGTTGCTCGTGTAGGTAGAAATTCTCATGTTTACCTTCATTAAGGATTAAACGTATTATTATTATCATTATTAAGAGATTAAAGAACAAGGAAGAGCAGCGGTGGAGTTCATTTGAGCGAATTTATTGAAGGAGGAGGAGATTATTACTTGTGAATAAGTTCAGAAGGTTAGTTGGGTTCTTTTATGTTTGAGGTAGGGTTTCATATTGCTGTTGTTCTTTGTTTATTTACTGTTGCATTTTTGTGTTTTCTCGTATCATTTCATTTTAATGAATTCGTGATTCTTGGTACGTTTGTTTGAGTAGGTTCTTGCTTTATTTTGTGTGTCTAGTTATTCTTCGTTTCTTTTTCTTTTTGGTTCTTTGTGTTTTTAGGGCACGATCACTTTCACGTTTTAGTCATCATCGCGTCGTGCTATTTTGATTTGCAGTAAGTTAGATTAAATTGAGGTTTTAAATGGCATTAGTTAAAATTAGGGATTTACAGTGAGGTAGATTAAATTCATGTTTTTAGAGTGAGTTAGGGTTAGTTGAATCTCATTTTTACTTAGGGTTTTGTTGCGCATTCAATCTAGTAAAATGGGAAGGGTTAAATTGTGCCCTAGTTTAATCGGGTGTTCTAGATTGAGGTTTCGTGTGTTTCTATGATCACATTTAAAGGATTAAAATATGATGCCCTAAAGTAACCGTCGTCCCCACAGTCATATGGGCATGGTCGATTTCATGATGTATTTAAACCCTCTTTTTCATTTAATATGACCTTAATTTTAACCATGGAATTATGCTTTAAAGTTGATAAAATTATTGATGACCTCATGGTTAACATGGTCGGAAGCGGGATCGGAATTGATTTGGAGTTTTGAATGTCTTTTATGTTTAGTGTCAATTCCATTTTCTATCCCATCTCCAATTCCACTTATAGTGAGATGCTTTACTTTATAAAAATGTTTACCTGGCGGAAGCGGAAGCGGAACCGAACCCGAATATGAAAACAAAAAATCTGAAGGAAACCGAATCAGTTTCCATTCCGGTTCCGGCTCCGGTCACATTTTCATTTGACTCCGAGCCTGCTTCTTATTAGTAGAATGTCCATTCCAGTTTTGACTCCAATCCCGACAGTGTGTTAAGGAGACTGTTTAGAATATTTTTTTGCTTGGTTTCGCTTCCGATGTATACATGAAAGGTATGGTTTTAAAGCATGTTTTATGATGATATTCAAAGATCTAATTAGAGTTTTTTGTGGCAGGAAACCTAGAAAATGTCAGGAACATCAAGAGAAGCTTCTCAAAGAAACCAGCCTGTAGGGACATCAAAGGCAGCGCCTAAACCAAAGAAAATCAAGCCTGAACAATTGCCTTATACCTTGAGGTATAATCACAGGAGTCTTGTTATCAAAGTCAGCAAAGTAGAATCCGACTGGTCAGACATCACTGACACCAATTTGGGCTAGTACAATTTCGAGGAATTATATGCAGAAACCTTTACAGAATGAGAAGGTCTAACAGGAAGGACACAAAGAATAGTTGATTCTCGTTTGGCACATATCACTTTGTTTCCTTTGTCAATCTAATGCCCAAAATTGATCTTAATAGGAGCCAGTGCCTACAATCCTGCTACCAGACAGTGCATGGATTCTCGGAACAATGTGATCATTGATCTTACTCCTCAAGCATTACAAAGTATATTCAATGTCTTGGATCCTGAGAACTTGGTGCAGTTGGATGAGGAAAAAGCCATAGAGAAGTATAGCCAGTACAAGGAATCCAATAAATCTCATTTGAATAAAAAGTGGTTGAGGATAGAAAAGAAATATCTAAGCAAGCTTGTAGACCAACCAAAGAGGGTAGATTTCTACAAAGAGGTATCAGATATAATTATGACGCTGTCTAGAGTTTTTGGGAAGAGAGATACATTTCGGTTCAAGGAGTGGATGTTTCCTTTCATCCAGACAATCTTAAATGGAGTCCAGCAATTTGATTGGCCTATGATCCTATCCAATGCTATCCATGATCAGCTGACTAACATCAGAAACACTAAGTGTTTCTTTATGACTTCTTATATTGTGTATGCAGCAGTAAGGTTAGGTATCTTCCCAGGTTTAAACAAAGTAGGAATAATGGGAGCATTGGATGGACAAAAGAAAGTGTGGGATCACTATGACCATTTGTCTCTACAAGTTTCTGAGACTCAGTTCAAAAGAGTCAATGATGCATTCATATATGTAGCCATCAACTAATTGAATGGAGATGCAGGGTACAGGTTGAGTCAAGAAGCCATGGCGTTTATTGCTGAATGGGGATGTTGGTACATTCAATATCCCAAATTCACATATTTTAGGTTAGCTAGTTTTGAAGGCCATCCACATCTACTTCCAAGGTGCTACAATACTAGGATAGTGCTAATGGAGTTTGTATATCAGGCTCTTGGAGTTAATGTTCGGTTTGGAATAAAGCATAAAACAGGATGTCACAAGTTCCCCATGAAGTTGGGTGAGTATGGCTATCAGCATCTGGTAGGAGTAAAGGTTGTTTGCAGTGAGCTGATACAGTTGAAATTGGGTTTATACACAGCTCGTAGGAACTTTGATCCAAAGGGTAAGATGTACACTTTGTTACCTTCGGTGTTTGACAAGCATTTTAATCTATTAGAAGACTTCTAGAGTGACCGACAAGATGAGTATGATCTAAGAAAGAAAAATTATGAAAGATTGTCTATCTCACTCATGTCAGAGCTTGGTGTTAAAGATAACATTCTTGACACATTGGTGGATGATGGAATTGTATTGGATCCATCCTATGAAGTTTTGAATATTGGCACCAAGAACCTGGATCCAATTGATTGGGATGTTGAAGAAACCATTGATATTAAGCAGATTGTAAGGATAGTATTGGATAGGAGTGTGCAATGGTTAGTTCTAAGAAGCAAGACTCCTCAAGGACCAGCCCCTAAAAAGGGTAAGGGATACAAAAGGATCAAAAGAAATACACCTCCTAAAGAGCCATTGGAGTTCTTTCCCCCAGACATCGAAGAGATAGAACTTGAGGCGATAGATGATGAAGAGGAAACACAAGAAGGGGATGTTCAAAAGGGATCAACCGTTTCAACACCTACATTAGGTGAATCATCCGCACAAGTCCCACTTGTAAACAAGCAAAGAGGAGATGTTCAAAAGGGAGCTCTTCATAGTATGGCTAAGGTTGGAAAGGGCAAAGAAGTGGAAAAGGAAATTCATGATGTTGGGACAGATTCAGATAAGACTGAGACAGAAAAAGATATGCAAGAAAATATGCCTCTAGAGGAGGATACTGAGCAGGTTTTGACACAAGAAGATCAATGGAAGATGTTTGAAGAGGTGAAGAAGGATTCTAAGGCAAGAGATGCAACCTTAGAGAAACAAAAGGAAATTGATGCCAAGGTATAAGCTGATGTTATACTGCACCAACAACAATTAAAAGCCAAAAAAATTGAAGCTAAGGCAGCAGTTGATGAAGTAGAGAAACAAAAAAGGCAAAAAGAACATGAAATCAATGTCAAAGAAGAGAATGAAAAGTTGGAACTAATAGAAAAGATTCATGACCTTGAAGAAGAGAAGGCAAGAAACCGGAGGGAGAAATAAATCTTGGTTGCTAAGTTGAAACTTGTAGAAGAAGCTCACCGAAAAGAAGAAGCAGAAAGACTAAGAAAGGAAAAGGATGCTAAAGAGCTAGTTAGGAAGTAGCAAGAAGAAGAAGCAAAGGTAGAAAAGCTTAAGGCTTTAGAGGCAGAAAGACTAGAGAAAAAAAGGCTAGAGGCTTTAGAGAAAGAGAAATTTGAAAAAGAAGCTCTAGAGAAGGAAAAATTAGATAAGGAAAAACTGGAAGAGAAAAGATTGGAAAGGGAAAAGTTGGAGAGAGATCGACTGGAGGAAGAAAGGTTGAAGAAAGAAGAAGAAGAGAAGAAGATACAAGAATGGAAAGATAGGGAAGAGGCTGAAAGGCGTGTATAGATGCATATAGTGTGAGAACAACAAGAGAAATCAAGGGTTGACTCTCAACCCCAAGTAAATGTCCAACCACCTTCTACTACCATTGCTTCTTCTTCCACTATGATGACTACTGCTCCATGTGCTCTCACTTGGCAAAAAAGGGTAGTAACACCTTCACAACCTCTCAATTGGGAGGATATGATGAAGGAGATTGAATAAGAGAGGCCTAAAAAGAAGGCCAAGATCCTACACTCTACCAGACTCACGAACAAAGGAGAGATTGTTGCTGAGTGTGCCATGCCAATGACAGAAAATCAGGTAGGGGACATGCAGCTAACATATTATCAGTTGAGTACTGTCAACTTGGGAAGGCCCACTAGGAATCAATAGATGAACCTGATTGATGTAGTGGCTTCAAAAACCAAGTCAAGAATGATAAAAGATAAATAGAAGAAGGATGAGCTTAAGGCTCAAATGGATCAATTACATTCATTTTTGAGAAGTGTCTCCTCTCCAAGATCACAATAGGTAACGACCATTGAGACTCCTATTTTGTTAAGAAAAAAGGAGGTAGATGATTTGGTGTAGGTAAGAGGTAAAGCTGAGGTGGTAGACAGATGAGTAGACAAGTTGAATCGAGAGGTAGGTGAAGTTTTGGTTGAGGGTTTTGAAGTCTACAAAGGGATTGAAGAGTTGATAAGAGAAATGCACTAGTATATTGAAGCATCGGAAAAACAAGAAGAGGAGTATAAAGAGTATAGTCAAAAATTAGAGAAAGTTAATACATTGCCTTTGACTACTCTTCTTGAACAGTCAATACTTGAGGAAGATAATAAAGATTTTGTTGGAAAAACCTCTCGTATACCTCGATTCAGAGCAGATTTCTTGTGTAAACATAGGAGTGAGATTCAAGAGGTTGTTAATAATCTGACTGAAGAGTTTGAGGAGTTGGAAGCAGTCATTGCTATCATTGTAGATGTAAATGTGTTAACCAAGGAAGGCATGCCTTTAAGTCAGATCAAAGAGAAATGGGATGAGAGACTTAGAGGACTCATGCAGAAAGGAGATGATGGTGAAGATTTGATGATAGATCGGCTGATGGATGTCAAGGAAGAAATAAAAGCTGCTAGAAGAGAGTTGAAAAAGATAAAAGGTATGAGAGGGTTTGCTGCAGAAGAGTTAGAGTGAATTAAGTTTGAGGACAACTGGGTTGATGGGCAAGAAATAGATATATTATAGCAAGTCTTTTCCAGTTATGATGAGTTCATTGCAGATCCAGCTTCACATGCATAAATCTCTTGCATGCATGATTTCCTTCTTCCTTGCATGTTGCATGCAACACTGATAGTTTTGAGGCACATGGCATGTTTCTCTTCTATTTTCTATTTCTCCAGTTTAAGTGAATGTCTAATGTAAGAACTCAAGATCAAATTGATCTGAGTTTCCAAGAGAGTTTTTAGTTCCTAAAAAGGTGGATGACTTAAAATAGAAGTGGAGTTCGAATTTTTGTATATCTATAAATACCCTTTGGGTATCATATTGTAAGGGTCAGCTAATTGAGAATAGAATTGGCTTACTTGATATTAGGAGATAGAATTTTGTAGTGATTACTGAGATACATTGTTACTAGATACTTTATAGTTAATAAAATTACAAGTTTTACGCAATATGGTGTTGGAATGGAGTTTTATTTGATAAGGTTGATAAGTTATAATCTATCTGAATGCCAGCGATTGTGCTGAAGCATGCTAGTTTCTTATGTGATGTAAGTCATTAGAAGAAAATAGATTTAAGGATTGTCTTGTTAGATTATCATTGAATTGAAGTTGTTAAAAAATCTATTGATCTATGACCTTGGCAATGAATGGATATATGTTCTTTTGAAATCTTGGAGATAGTTGTGATATGCGAATAGTGGTATTAAATTAAGCACCTTAGATGCATGCAATGGTATAGTTTATTTTGTAAATTGTGTCATGCTTTGGTTTTGTGATCTATTAGAAAACATTCATTGTTGAAGGTATATGTCCGGATGCTAGATAAATTTGATTCATATTTACTGGTTTACCCTTTGATCTATCTTTTTCCTTTGTTTAAAACCCCCTTTATTTACAAGAACGGTTTGGTAAAATGAGTCATTGCTTGAATCTTTTGTTAACAGCATAGGCCCCTTGAACATTATAGTTGCATGAACCGATTGAGTGACACTAGACATTTGAGAACCAACTACTAGGACCTTGGGAGTTAGGCTACTATATGTTGTCTATCTTTTTCAAGAGAAATAGAGTAGAAATATTTTGTTTCAACGTTGTTTATGTCATTTTCACCATCAACATGAAGCCTCCAGTGCTCTAATTGTGGGTAGGTTGAAGAAGGCTGTGCAAACCAGGCATGAGTTGGAGAGAGAGAATGATTAACTAAAGAATTATTTGCAGGAGTTGATGAAACCCTTGTAGGCTATTAGCTCTTCCTCCTCTGCTGTAGGTTTCTTGCCTCAGGAAACAATCTCTGAGCTTGAAAAGATGAAGGGCACCACACATGCTACAATTGCTTGGTTGTAGGGTGTCCAAACCAAGGGAGATGCTGCCATTAAGGATATCTTGTCAACTGGAGGTGATGCTATGAGATCGGTGGACTGGTTGAAGACTATATTGGCTCAAGACAAGGAGGATACTGATCTCCTACTATAGAAAACCACAACAATTATGGAGTTCACTGAAGATAAACTGGTAAAGAGTGGGATTCTTCCTTTTCCAAGGGTTTCTAAACCTTGGGAATGGTTTGAAGTCCTGCAAATGAGGTAGAAGGCCTTAAAGAAAATTCATAAGCAAGCAAAGCAGATTGAGGACACTTTGACTGATGTTCATGATAAGTGTATATCATTCTTTGAGGTCATGATAGGAAGGAAGAAGTTTGCTCCAAAACATCTTAATCTAGAGTAGCTTAGGAAACAGTGGAGAGATGTTTATTCTCTAGTTAGTGAAGGACCAGTTACTAGGCATCAGCTAGATGATGCTGCAACTTATATTGTAGTTATTGATAGATACTTGACTAATAGAGCAGATTGGGATGGTGCAATTAAGCAGGCAAGAGATGACATCAAGTCTCTTGAGTAAAGAATTATGGTTTTGCCTGTGCCACCTGTTGCTGAGCTAGATAGATTCTTGTTGGTCGTGCATGGTGAAGAAGATCGAGCTAAAGACAAGGATGGGAAGTAGTTATATTCGGCAACCTTGAGATTTGTTCTTCCCATTACCCACATGCATTGGGCTGACTCTTTGATACTTAGGTCAACTTGGATGAAATTGGTACTAATTGCACATTTCATGTTTATGTTCAAATATCTTTGAGGCCGACCTCTTGTAGGTAATGTTTTTATTGTAAATTTTTATTTTTGGGCCGACCTATCTTAGGGATTCTCTATAAAATAGGCATGTTGCCTCATTTGAGAATATAGATAGGGAGATAGATAGATAAGTGATATTTGAAATAGAATAGAGACTTGATATTAAAACGAATTGGGGTTTATTTTCAAGCAAGTGTTATAACAGAAAACTAGAGTTGTTGCTATCTTGGATGACTTAATATAAGAGAGATATTATGATTTGGTATCTATCTTGTGGAGTTTCATCTGGCATGGTTCTTGTTGTTCTATATTTAAAATTTCTTATAAGTTTATAGTTAAATTGTTTGATGATGCTTAGGGTTTCATGTTTGGAATGTTTGTAATGATCTATAGTCCATACTTTTTATAGTTAGCTGATTGTTAGCTAGTTTGCAAAGTTAGCCTGGACTTAAAATTGTGCTTAGTTCAGTTATAAGGATTTGTTCATCTCAATTTTAATAGGATTGGCTGAAGGAATGTTTGCGATTTGAAAATCTTTAAATACCTTAGAAGATTGCACTATTTTTGTGAAATTGCAAAATCATGTGGGTTAAACATAAAGTAGTTTATGAGAGATCAGTCCATTTTGAGCATTTTATCTTTTGGCATTTTCAATCATAGGGTTAGAAGTAATCTTAGAATTATCTTTGAAACCTTTTTCTTTTGATGTTTCTTTATTATCAGGGTTCATATCAAGATTCCAAGTATAATTTCATTGTTTAGATCTGATAAATTCGAAATCCAATATTTGCTTGTAGTAAGGTCCCTTTGTGATTACTAACATTTTCACATTTATCACTGAGTTGTTTTGTTGCATTTTCAAAACCTAATATTAGAGACCTTGGGGTTATCTCTTTTCCCATAGAGATATACCTTTCAAGAGAGATAGGATATCATATTCTGTCTGAGTTGTTGCTGTGCAGAAAACACCATCAACAGGTACCAAGAAGGAGAAAAGGCCTAGAATTAGATCAAAGGTAACGATGGATGCCTATAGATCCAGGGTTGTACAAATAGCTACATCGATGGTTGGAGAGCAAGGAATAAGCTACAACGTTTCCACCATTGACATGGGAGTGGCCACCAGAGAGCAAAAGGTTGACCATCTCTAGGAATCAATCACCATAGTGGTGCACCTCATTCAACAGGATAAAGTTTCAAAGGAGGAGCTTAAGGCACAGGTGGCTGATTTGACGACCTATATTCAATAATGGTCATCCCCGAAGGAACAACCCACTACATCCTCAGCCCCACCATAGTTGTTGTGCAAAGAATAGATTAACAAGCTGGAAAAGAGAAAAAACTTCGACAAGACCACGAAAAACTAATTCCAACAGGTCTTGGATATTGGGAATACATGTATCAATTTGGCTGTTCAAACAACGAACAAGTTATTGGAAGTACAAACGTCTCTTGAAGGTATGGGGAAAATCTGCATTGAGTTCCAAAAGAAGTATGGGGTTGCTTACCCAAAAATTGAGGTTGTCCTTGCACTACCAAGTGAGGTTTGGGAAAAGGAGTTTTCCTTCAAGGACGATGACCATTGGTTGATGCATGTGTGGAAGCAAGACTTCAATCATTGGAAGGAAAGGATAGAAAAGGTAATTGAGTGAGTAACTCTAGATATTGAATGAACCAAGGAGGTCGAAGGGGATTTTTTCTAATACCTGAAGCTAATGATGGGGTATGAAATGTCCACTGTTAAGATCAATCCAAAAAGAATAAAGCCTCACTTCGGAAAGAGGATGGAGGATGCGATGTTGACTGATATTACTGTAGATTTTATAAGCTTTGCTGCCCGAGCTTTTGCCTAGTTCGAGCTATTCAGAGACCACGTTGCCAAGTATGATGAGGACTAGGAAAAGCTTGTTAACAATTCCAAAGAATGGAGCTACCAAGTGCTGAGATCCAACATCATTGAGGTCGACAAGTTCTGGTCGGTGATCATGAAATTCATGGAGTATGTAGCCTCAAAGAAGAAGGAGGGCAACCTTGCTATTGATGAAGAATTTCTAAAGAAATAGCTGTGGCAAAGAGCAATCAACAAGAAGACGATAATGCTATAGTGCTGCCACTAGAAGAAAAAACAAGGATATGGACAAAGTGCATTTTAAAAATATAATATATTTGGGGGTAGGTGAAACCCTGGTGTAAACTGAATCTTGGCCACACAATGAGATTAAATTTTGGCCACTCATTTTACTTTTTTGGAAGCTATAAATAGGGGTCTCCTCCTCTCATTTAGAGAGAATTGAGTTGTTGTAAAGATATGCTACAGAAATTGCAATAGAAATACGTTGATCTTGGTGCATTTTTGGATTTCTTCTCATGTTTCATGATTCTTCTCTCATAAGTTTAGATTTTAGTTTGATTTAATTTGTTGTTCTAATTTCCTTTGAACTATCCTTATTAGATTTAGTAATGTTGTCCTTGGTTGTGAAGATTCCTGTTGTGTGTAAGCTTTTCTTGTCCATACTTTTAGTCATTTACCATTGGTAGATGGCTATGTAAAGTTAGTCTGGACTTTGATTTTATAGCTTCTCTTTAAATTTTATCTTTATTCATACATGTATATGGCGAATGAATGATGAAATATTTGCAGTCCTTAGAAGATAGCATAGATTTCATGGCATTGTGAAATTTCTGATTAAGTGAAATTCTATTTTAAGGAAACTATCCACAAAAGAAACCTCCATGATCACTGTTCATCGGTAGTTGCAGGTCCAAGAACTCTTTCTCTCCCCTACCCTTTTTCCTTCTTTTTTTGAAGTGACCTATGCTAAGGTTCATTGCACATTATAAAGCCAAAACTTAAAACTGAAATGAAGTTCCAAACTACTATTTGAACCTACAACAAAAGTGCAGTAATTTCCTATCTGAAGAACTCTATTCACAGATCCAATTCTCCTCTAGCTTAGTCCACGTAATTCTACCCTATGATCACCAACAAAAATCACATCAACATCAATTGAGACATTCCATGCAAGTCAAGACTTGACACCCGAGAGACCTTGGGGTGATTTTCAATAACTTGTTGGATGTCTCCTTTCAAGAGAGGTAATGCACCAACGCGTTGCCTGTGTTGAGAAAGTGTGTCAAAACACCCCATCAATGGAACTGGTGCTAGACAGAGGGCCTTTTGGGAACAAAGCTGGATTGAATCGGTTCTTTCTCCCTTGAGAGATTTTATCGAATCTTGAGGTCTACACCGTACAAAGGGGAATTTCAGGAATTGTCGCCCCCTAACCAAGCTAAAAGAGCTAAACAAAGGGAAGCATCTGCCTCAAATTCACCCAACCAACCCACTTCTATTTCACATCCATCTTCTCCTTTATCTTCAAGAACACCATCTTCCATCCATCTGCACTAAACAACCTTCCAAGCTGCCACTCTGTTTGAGCTGAATGTTGCCTTTCAGCTAAACACAGTTTCAACCCTAGGAGCTATCCCTTTACAACCACCAATCAATATGGCATAGCCACCGCCACCACCCCCACCCATGGCATGGTTGGGAAATAACCCATCCCCTTTGGAATTCAACTTGTATCATGATATGCCAAAAAATATTGAAATATTTTGCACAAAATTCAATGCTCGGGACCCGCAGAGGATAGCAGAAGAGCATGTCAGGATCTTTGAAATTTCCTTGAAGACTATGCAAATTATCTATGAGGATGTAGCTTGTAGGCTCTTTCCCTACTCTCTCGGAGAGGAGGATTTCTACTGGTATGTCAACTTGCCTGTTGAAACTATCAATATGTGGGTCCTTTTGAAGGATACTTTTTTGCAGAAGTTCAAGGCCCCGGTCAACCCTATAGATTCGTATAGATGCTTCATGTCAGTTCATAGGGAGATCAATGAACCAATCAGCTCATTTAATGATCTCTTGCACAGGGCGCACACTCGGCTGCAAGCCCCGTATGCATTCAATGATGCTATTTTTCTACCTTTTTATTATACAGCATTGGACAACTTGACTTTGGCATTGGTAAAGAGGATTCAGCCACCGCCTGCCTGATTGGTGGATGCATATGCAGAGGCCATTATTGCTAGCATATATTTGGGCTAGAACATCTCTGGTCCACTTCCTTCTCTCGAGAAAACTGCACATCCTACATAGATTCAAGGAATTACTCAAGCCTTGCACCATCAAATGCCTATTATGAATCTGGTACCGCAACTGCCTATAGTCCCGCACCTTGGTCAACCAATGAATCAAGCACCTCCGATCCCTCACTACTTCCTACCCTAGCAAAAACATGTCCATTCATAGGTGCCCTAGGTGTCGGCATATCTCCAAGCATCATAATTTCTTCCCGCTCATCAAAATCAGCCAATTGCACAACTAGTGTTCCTCCAGAATTCAGCTTCATAGCCGAACAGTGTAGAAAAGGACTAGATTGATGAACTCACGGAGATGATCAATAAAATTTCCACAGAGATGAAAAATTTGAGAAAAAAAAACAACCAGCTACAAGCTTTGTAGAGGAGTATCCAATATAACCTTAACTGTGATAACTGGGACAACTGTAATGCCAGCACATTGTCTAGGAAAAATCATGACAAAAATCACAATTTGGGCCAAAACTTTGATAAAAGGCTTTTTCAGAGGAAAAATCGGACATGGAATACAAGACCCAACAATGGTGGTGTCCCCACACCCCTTGATTAGCCCAACAACAGCAAGAACACCACAAGTAGAGTGTAGTTGGCTGAGGCCGCTTTATCCGATTGGTGTCACATACACAAAATGATTCAGCACTCTGAGTTGGATTGCCCAGAATTCTAGACAGCTGCTGATATTTTTTAACAAGTCCAAAATGCTGTGGATAATTTTGGATGCAGAGACATCATCGTGTCTGACTCATATGAATCTACAATGGTAGTGCTGAATCATGCCCCTTTCCCAAAAGTTGAGTGCAATACACTAGAGCAGGAAGGTCCCACCACAAACAACAACAACAAGGCAGAAGAGGTAAGTTCTGAAAGCCCCATGGCTTAGCTTTTCGATTCAGTAGATAATGGTCTAAAAGATGATGAAGAAGAGCTTAGCGAGGATGAAGTCCACGTGTTTCACTAAAGAACTACCCCTTATGACCTTAGGAATAGACAGGTCGATGGTCATGCTAGAGGACCTTTCACAACCTCCACTTTGCCTAATCATTTCAGCACTCCTCCTAACCCAAAGGAAAGCAATAATCTTAGATTTCCCCATGTACCCACTCGGTACCTTACCAAGAATAGAAAAAAAAAACCATAACCATAGCCATCCTACCAGATCCTCCTAAAATGTTTCTTATGATCAAGAGGTTGAGCAAATGGGAGAGTATATTGCTGAAGAATTTAAAAAGGTTAAGCTTAAGTGTGTCTGCCTTTGAGCTACTCAAGGTGCCAACCATAAGAAATGCCTTTTTTAGAATGATAAATGGGACCCCATCAGTTGGGTGCACTCAAGAAAAACCCACTAAGAGAGTCTCCTTCGAAGATTCGTAAAGTGAGCTTGTCATCAGACAGGTCCTCAACACAAAGGCCGATCCACTTGCAAATCAACAAATAGGCAAGCAGTCCTCTAAGGAAGCAGATTAGACACAAGCCCAAAATAAGGGCCATGATAAAGACAAAGGTTAGGTTGCCCAGGTGGATGTTTTGGGAGGACTCTTTCAAGGGAGGTTTGAAAATCCCCCTTTCCTGACCACCATCTGTGTGTTTGGGAAGAACCTCCACAACTGGCTGTTGGATTCAGGAGCCTCTGCTGATTTCATGCCCCTGAGAATGTGTAAAGCACTCGGAATAATGCCAAATCCCTCTCGACATAAGGTAACACAACTTGACAAGATTGAGATCAATATAGTGGGAGAGATTAATAGAATTCCTATGTAGGTTGCTGCTGATCCTAGGATCCAACAGACCATTGATATTCAAGTGGCCGACATCCTGGATACGTATGGTATAATCTTGGGAAGGGATTTCATAAGAGCATTGAATGGGTACGCTGCCACTAACTATTCTCATTTATGGTTACCATGGAAAGGGATGCCCAATCAAATTCAGATCAATTGGGAGCCACATGAGATTCATGAGCACAAAATAAAACAAAACAAATGAAGTGTTGTTTTCTGAAATGTATTTGGGGAATTATTCCCCAATATCGTATCTGAATGAGCAGGAATGCCTTGAAGAAGAAGGAACAAGTGAGCTTTTCCTCATATTATGCAGTCCACTTGCTAATTTAGCCCATACCTCTCAAAGCACTAAAGTGCTGATAGATTCAGATGATGAAGAATCTGGAGAGGATGATAATGTTGGATTGCTAGATGGTTTCCAAGACTTCATGGCAAAATGTGCACAGGACCAGCTCAGTCTGGGAGATAGAATGAATTTTTAGGAGCTCTTGCTGCCTAGTTGGTGCAGGGTGCATAATGCTGCCCATTCAGAGTTTGAATTTTATTTATGCCAGACAACAATTGAGCACATTAGAAGACAAATCACTCTGAAAGAGAAAATTGGATCAGTACCGTTGGAACAAATGCCTCCAACCCCTACATCTAATCAAAAGGTTACTATAATGAGGTCCTCATCAAATTCGAAAGTTGGGCCTATTGGTGCTACATTCATAGACTCTCCTAGATTCTAGATGTTGCGCTTTGATGGATCCAAATACAAGCATGGGGCTAGAGCTGGCTTTGAATTAATTAGTCCCAGAGGTAAGTCATACTTTGCTACTCATAGGCTTGAATTTTATTGCACCAATAACATAGCAGAATATGAGGCCTTAGTCTTGGGACTACTTATGGCACTAAGAAAAGGTGTCAAAATGCTCCAAGTGTTCAGGGATTCAGAGTTGGTCATAAAGCAGGTTAGGAAGCTGTATTCTTGTTATGATCGAAGACTCACCAATTACAGGCACCGGGTATGGGATCTACTAGAAGGACTGGATGCATTCAATATCCAATTGATCCCGCATTCCCAAAATCATACTTCCAATGCCTTGGCGTAGGCAGCAAGCACACTACAACCACTATCCTTATCGGGCCTTAGAAGATTCATCGTGGAACTCACCTCCGTTCCATCTGTGCTGGACAATGTAGCCAATTTCTAGGTGTTTAATGATGACAAACACATCCTAGATTTTATCACCAGTTCTGATGTGTTTGCTACTTACATAATTCATGAGGTTGAACCTCAAGAGGCTGACCTGGATATAGAGGGGGTCATCAATTTGAAGACCAATACCATCCCTAGGGAGATGGTCTAATTTGAATGAATCTTTGACTTGGGTTAGATCAGTAATCAAGATCAACAGACTAAGAAGGACACCATTAGTGGCCAGTGCAACACCTACAACCTCAGAATGGTTGGGAATGCAAAGAATGTATTTATTGGAAAGGTGTGCACATCACAAGAAAAAGGGGGGTATAGTGGATGCTTTGCAGAAGTACCATGATGTCATCGCTTGGAGCTACGAGGATCTCAAAATGTATGATACATAAATTATCACCCATACCATCCCTCTCAGGCTAGATGCGAAGCCATTTCAACAGTGACAACACCTTGTCAATGTCTTATTAGAACCAATCATATACAAGTAAGTACAAAAATTGTTGTCCACTAGGATTATCTTCCCGGTTTGACACTCTACTTGGGTTGTGATTTTGGTTCCTGTTAGAAAAAAGAATAGGGAGATCAGATTGTGCGTCGACTTCCACAACTTGAACAAAGCCTTAGAAAAAGATAACTATCCTATACCATCATTAGATGAGGTGTTGCAGATAGTAAATGGTTCTTAGATGATGTCCTTCCTAGATGGGTACTCTGGGTACAACCAGGCCATGGTACAATATGAAGACCGACACAAAATGACGTTCACCACCAAATGGGGAACCTTCGCTTATAGACAGATGTCGTTCGGATTAATCAATGCTAGTGGTACCTTCCAGTGTGCCATGGATACTTCTTTCAAGGACCTGATTAGCAAGTGCATAATCATCTACATGGATGATTTGATAGTATTCTCAAAGCAGCAGAGTACTCATGTTGCTGACCTATGCAAAGTCTTTCAGAGATGCCGTGAATTCGGGGTTTCCCTTAATCCAAAGAAGTGTATCTTTGATGTTACTAAAGGGAAGTTGCTTGGACATGTCCTTTTAGAGAGGGGAATTTCTATTGACCCTGAGTGTATGGAATCAATCATGAAGATCCAGCTCCTGGGTAGCAAGAAGGAATTAAAATCTTTTTTCAAAAAGATTAACTTTGTCCGCAAATTCATCACAAGCTTCATGGAAATCGTCAAACCTCTCAATGCCATGCTAAAGCAAGATGCCAATGTTGAGTGGACCCCAGAAGAAAAATAGAATTTTGAGGGAATCAAGCAAGCAATTGCTGATGCACCTGTGTTAGTCAGCCCCAACTATCTGAAGCCCTTCTACATCTATTCATTCGCTTCAGATCATTCGTGTGCCAGTATCTTGACACAGAAAGGTGATCAGGGAGCAAGCATTCAATCGCCTTCATGAGAACCCCTCTAAAAGATGCTGAGCTACACTATCATAACATCAAAAATAAATATTATTCCCTTGTTAAAGGGGTAAAGAAGTTCATGCACTATATCCTACACAACAAGGTGTTTTCCATAGTTCCTGACCCAGCAGTGAAGACATTGCTTATGCAAAATGAGTTGGGGGAACGAAGGGCCAAATGGATTACAGTGTTGCAGGAATATGACATGGAGATCCAACTAGTGAGGTTGGTGAGAGGACAAGTACTTACCCAAACAATTGTTGAAGTAGCCACGTACGTAGGTCCTGAGCTCATGGTGCAACAATATCAACTGGAGGATATCTCTCCGGGAGAATGGTACGAGGACATCATATATTATCTACTGAACCATAAATGTCCACCCCACTTGGAGGGGGTCCAAAGGTGAGCCCTTAGGTTGAAAAGCAGTAGTTACATGTTGCAGGGCACCATATTGTACAAAAGGAACCATGAAGGTATCTACCTAAGATTCCTTGGTAAAGAAGAAGTTGAACGGGTCCTCTCAGAATTCCATGATAAGTTCAGAACTGGTCATGGTTCTGGTTTGTCAACCACACATCTAATATTGAAAGCTATATACTATTGGCCCACAATTTTCAAGGACACTCATGGTCATGTCTGTACCTTCCACATATGCCAGACCACAGCCACCCGAGAAAAGAATGTTGTTGTCCCGTTGCAACCTATTTTGGAGGTAAGGCCATTCACACAATGGGGTATTGACTTCATTAGTCCGGTAATCCCTCCATCATTTGCTGGACATAGGTACATTCTGACCACTTCCAATTACTGTACTAGGTGGACAGAAGTAATCGCTTGTAGGCAATGCTCAACTAAAGTAGTCACTAATTTTTTGGAAGGTTTTATTTTAAATTGCTTTGGTTGTCCATACACCTTAGTGTGTGACAATGGTCCTACCTTTGCTTCGTTAAAATTTTCTAGTTGGGAATTTGATTATGGTATCACCCTTAAGTTTTCCTCCAACTATTATCCTCAAGGCAATGGTCTTGTAGAGTCAACCAACAAGAACTTGATCATCATGATCAAAAAGTTACTAGATAGGAATCCTAAGGACTGACATACCCAGCTCTGGTTTTCCTTTTGGGCAGATCACACCCATCACAAGGCTGCCCTTGGAGATTCCCCGTACCACCTTGTTTATGGCTTGTATTCCATCTTTACCATACATTTGAAGATCCCTACCCTCGAGTTCCTTAATGTTTTTTATGAAGGAGGAGACCATAGAGAAGCTCGACTCGCCGAGCTACTACATGTAGAAGAAGTGCGAGACCGTGTGATAGAAAATTTTGGCAAACATTAGGGCATAGTGAAGAGGTGGTTCAACCACTGAGCCAAAATTAAGGCCTTCTGCATTTCTGATCTAGTCATGTATAGGGACAAGGCCCAAAAAAAGAAAGGGGGACACAAAAAACTTGACAAGCTTTGGATTGGCCCCTTTCAGATTGTTGAAATCCTTGGAGATATTGCCTTTTGTTTAAAGACCTTGATTGGTAAGGATGTCATGTTTCCTATCAATGGGAAGAACCTTAAGCATTACTTCCAGGCCTAAGCTCTTTTAGAGTTGTCCATATAAATACCTGTACATAGGTTAGGATAGGTTTCTCTGCTTTTCTTTCTTGCTTTGTTTTGTTTTTTTGTTCCCCGGTTGTTTTACTTTTGACGAGGGTTCCCCTTGTTCTTGCTATGGTGGCCATGCTTAGCTGATGAATGGTTTGCTCTACTTCCTACTCTTCTTTGTTCTCTAGATAAGCCTTCATTCGCTATTACTATTCTTTGAAAGCCCCTAAGCATTGGTTTCCCCTCTTGAACTTTGAACTAATCTAGGATGGTGTCCTATTTGAATTTCCTACGTTTATCATGGAACACATAGAAACACACTTTAAAAGTTTCTAAAGAATCGTATGGTGATTACTGAGAAGGCTAGATAAGTGAAAAATCTAAAGTCTGGTCCAGTGACCACTCTGATTTCCAAACCCATAGTGAGCTTCAATGCTTACACGGTTGAGCAAAAGAGAAAGAAAAGTACTTCAAAGAAAATATCAAATGAAAGGAATGAAAAATGTAAAGTGAACAACCGTATGAGTGTAAGAATATCTCTACCAAGGCTATAGACACCTGACTGGTAGTAGAAAAATGTTTGTGGGGTCACAACAACAACTCCGTCGAGGAAATGGACGCCTGACTAGAAGCTGAGCAATGGCTAGGTTACTTTTGGGGTCAGGCGAACTACGTAGATTGTCCTTCCTGATTAGTAGTTGTCCATACTATCTCTAAGGAAAGGGAATGAACTCACCATGCACACACTTCCATGGTAATGTCATGGCGCAATTCAATCTCGCCTTCCTTAACTTGTTCTTAGTTCAACCTTGGAGTAGCCATTTGTTGGGCCTATAGAACACACACCCCATTTGGAACAGGGACCCTCTCTTTCCTTTCACCTTGTTGGGTCCTTTTTGTTGCCACCTTGTTTTGCGTGCCCCCATTTTGGTGTCCTTGATAGTCAACACATTCTTCAAAGTATTATTTTAGGTTGACCATATTTTTCCCCTCAGAAAGTTGCTAAGTCTTAAGCCCTTTCGGTTTTCCTTTGTCAGTTTTCCTTTCTGGTGTCCGTGGGACCTTGCGGGTCCGGACCAATGGGTTTCCCTTGTGGCTTTGACGTTTCGAATGGCCAATGATCGACGTCCTCCTGGACCTCAGACCCTAGTGCTTCCTTGGCCATCTGCATCATTTGTCAAAATTGAAAGGGCTATGCTCCGATGTCCTTCTAACCCTCGGGCTTCGATTCACCCACCGCCATCCTGGAAATTTAAACTCACTTACCTCAACCACCGCCATACCAAAATTCATTAAGGGGTATTAATTGCACTTAGGGGCTATTTAAATGAGTCTCGACCTATTATTTTTGCATGTCAGGAATAACTAAAGAGCACAGTGCGATCCCAACAATCTTCGCCTCTACGACTTCAGCTTCGCCGTTCTTCAAGGATTCAACATTCTTCTTCTTTAGGTCCCCGAGGTAGGATCAGCATCCAACTTTCATTTCCTTTTCTAGGCTCTATGAATCAAAACTAACTAACAAAGAGAAAAGGACTAGGAATCTGGTAGAATAATGTCTCATCTTAAAACCCACATGTTTGAAAATCGAAAAACAACTCATAGGAGATTCAAATAAAAAATTGGAACCTTGCGGTCCCGTCGCTGTTCTTCGGGATAGGCATTAACTTAGCTAAAAATCGCTCTGATGGGGAAGCTCTTCTCGGGTTTTGTACCCCAGAGTTCCCTATCCGTTTTACTATTTCTCAACGGCGGCTTCGTTATGACCTCCTGAATCCCAAACCCCGGGCTTGCAAAATCCACCTGAAACTCTTGGAAAAAATCAAGGTTTGAAGTTGTCTTCGGACCTCGACCTTCAAACTTTCATCCCCAGGCTGCCATATTTGATCCACCATTCCACATGGCCACTGCGAGACATCTTCCCAGCTCTCGGACCCCGATCACCTTTTCGCTCTACAAGGTTTAAACAAAGAAATTATAGCCCAAACCTTGCTCGGACTCCGACCTTCGGACTTCCATCCCCGAAACTCCATCTTGCTTCCATCGTCCTGAATGACTAAACCTGTCCACCTTTCTGGACACTGGGCCCCGAACCTTGATTTTCCTTCGAAGTCTTGGACAAACTGATGAACCCACCTCGAGTTTGATCCGTCGGGCAACCCATCGCGAACTTCTGTCCACTCTTCGCCATTCCACATAGCTATCCCTAAATGGCTTCCCAATTCCTGCAGCCTGAACTTTGGAACCGCACCTCCGGAATGCCATTTGCCCAGCGATGTTCCAAAAAACCAACCCTTGATAGCTTTCCTACAGCTCAGGCCTGAACGTCGAAATGAGGACTCAAATAACCTCTAAATTGAAAATGGATTTTGACCCATGTGCTTAAAATTGACCTTCTCCCACATGAACCCTTTGTTAAGCAAATCCAAGACCATGGGAAATCATTCAAGACTCCTTGCCCTATTTTCCCTTTTAAAATAACATTATGGCAGGAGAAGTCTGGCCCCTCAGGCCCGGGTCACCCATTTGCCTTCCAGTGTTATTTTAATCAAGTGTTAGACTTTTCTTAAATGGAAATTGTGGATCTAACCTTGATTTGCAGGAGTTTTTCTGAGGCTGCATCCTCAAGTTTAATTTTTCTAGCTCCCATCTTTGTGTGCAGGATTTATGGAATCTGGTGCAGAAGCCTCTAGGGCAGCCAAGGACAAAGGGAAAAGAACTGCTAAAGCTCCTCGAGGCAAGGAGGATAAAGACCGAATGAGGTACCAATTCTAGGGAGTGTTTTTGCACTCCAAAGTTACAACGAAGTCGAAAGATATCACAAACACCAACATCGGTCATGTCAATATTGATGACTTCATATAAAGAGTTAGGATAGAGCCAAAGATCGAGAATGTCAAGCTGATCAGAAGCAGCTGACTAGATAAGGTTGCGGGTTTCCCTCCCACCTTGATTGCCCCTGAGCTGGTGACGGCTTGTACGGAGGTATACAAACATGAAAGGACCATTGTGGATAGAGATGACAACAACCTAGCTGATATCTCCCCTCTAGGGAGAAAAAAACCTTCCACACACCTCTCTTCGAAAGCATGGAGACCCCAACTATTCGGGAGTGCAAGGCATTGTGGGATGAGGATCCTTTGAATTGCAAGAAGTTGATCAACTAGTATTGGTTGAAGGAGAAATGGGGCAGTGCTGCCAAGGTTCCTTAGGAGCTATACCGTAGTGACTTCTTCAAAGACTACCACAATCTGGCTAACTTGCTGAGCAGAATAATGGGCCTTCCTACTGCAGCCTTCTTCCAGGAATGGATGATGTATTTTTTTGAAAAAATTCTCCATGGAGAGGACTCCCACTCTAATGGACCAAAAAAAATGATTGGAGGCAATATTGGCTAGGGCTCAGATTGGTACCAAGAAGGAGAAAAGGCCTAGAATAAGAGCAAAGGTAACGATGGATGCCTTCAGATCCAGGGCTGTACAAATAGCTACACCGATGGTTGGAGAACAAGGAATAAGCTACAATGTTTCCACCATTCACTTAGGAGTGGCCACTAGAGAGCAGAAGGTTGACCATCTTTAGGAATCAGTCACCATATTGGTGCACCTCATTCAGTAGGATAAAGTTTTGAAGGAGGAGCTTAAGGCACAGGTGGCTGATTTGATGGCCTATATTCAATAATGGTCATCCCTGGAGGAATAGCCCACCACATCCTCAGCCCCGTCGCAGTTGCCGTCCAAAGAATAGATTAGCAAGCTAGAAAAGAGAAAAAACTTGGACAAGACCACATAAAACTGGTTCTGATAGGTCTTGGATATTGAGAATATAGGTATCAATTTGGCTATTTGAATAGTGAACAAGTTCTTGGAAGTACAAATGTCTCTTGAAGGTATGAGGCAAATCAGGATTGAGTTCGCAAAGAAGTATGGGGCTGCTTACAAAAAAAATGAGGCTATCCTCACACTGCCAAGTGAGGTTTGGGAAAAGGAGTTTTCCTTCAATGAGAAAAAACTTGGACAAGACCACATGGCCAAGTATGACGAGGACTAGGAAAAGCTTGTTAACAATTCCAAAGAATGGAGCTACCAAGTGATGAGATCTGATATCATTGAGGTCAACAAGTTCCGGTTGGTGATCTTGAAATTCATGGAGTATGTAGCCTCGAAGAAGCAGGAGGGAAACCATGTTATTGATGAAGAATTCCTAACGGAATACTTGTGGCAAAGAGAAATCAACAAGAAGATGAAAATGCTATAGTTCTGCCACTAGAAGATAGAATAGGGATATTGACAAAGTATATTTTTAAAATGTAATATATTTGGGGGTAGGTGAAACCCTGGTGTAAACTGAATCTTGGCCACTCATTTTGGTTTTTGAAAGCTTTAAATAGGGGTCTCCTCCTCTCATTTAGAGAGAGTTGAGTTGTTGTAAAGACATGCTACAAAAATTGCAATAGAAATACATTGATCTTGCTGTATTTCTGGATTTCTTCTCATATTTCATGATTCTTCTCTCATAAGTTAAGATTTTAGTTTGATTTACTTTTCTATTCTAGTTTCCTTTTAGCTATCCTTGGTAGATTTAGTAATGTTGTCCTCAGTTGTGAAGATTCCTACTGTGTGTATGCTTTTCTTGTGCATACTTTTAGTCTTTTGCTACTGGTAGATGGCTGTGTAAAGTTAGTTTGGACTCTGATTTTATAGCTACTCTTTAAACTTTATCTTTATTCATACATGTATATGGTGAATGAATGATGAAATATCTATAGTCCTTAGAAGATAGCATAGATTTCATGGCATTGTGAAATTTTTGATTAAGTGAAATTATATTTTAAGGAAACTGTCCATAGTAGAAACCTCCATGATCACTATTCATCAGCAGTTGTAGGTTCAGGAACTCTTTCTCTCCCTTGCCATTTTTTTTTTTTTTAGAAGTGACCTATGCTAAGGTTCATTGCACATTGTAAAACTAAAATGGAGGTCTAGACTGTTGTTTGAATCTGCAGAAAAAGTATAGTAATTTCCTATCTGAAGAACTCTATTCGTAGATCCAATTCTCCTCTAGCATAGTCCACGTAAGTCTGCTATGTGATTACCAACAAAAATCACATCAACATCAATTGATACATTCCATGCAAGTCAAGACCTGACACCCGAGAGACTTTTGGGTGATTTACAGAAACTTGTTGGATGCCTCCTTTCAAGAGAGGTAATGCACCAACATGTTTCCTGTGTTGAGAAAGTGTGTAAAAACACCCCACCAACAATTTTGTCCCCCCTAAATTATTGAGCCTAATTGGGTCCCTAATTTCCTAAATTATGCATTCTATAGCCCATTTATACCACTTTCTGAGAAATTGCAAGCATTCAACAAATGCATACAATTAATAATTTTCCTTCGACACTTAATGTCCCAAAGAATAGGGCCAAGAACCATTCACCCTAGGGCATATGGGTTCCCCTATTTTTCTAGGGACAAATTTTGGATATGTCGGTGGTATTTTAACATTTAAAATCCAACTTGAAAATATCGGCTATTGAAATTTAATCTTTGGAAAATTAGAGTTGCCTATAAATACCTAGTTACTGCATCATTTCAAATCTAAGAGAGAACAACAAGAAAAATATTAGCAGACTTATGATCAAGAGCACTATCAAGAAAGTTAAGAGAAAAATTACAATAATTCAATATCCTAAAATCATGTCAAATCCTATGTGATTTTATGTGTGTTCATATTATCATTGTTTTTTGAAGGCTAACACTTTTTTAGGTCTCCAAGCAATTTCAAGCAATCAAGAAAGAAAAATCAAGACCTTTAGGTGGTGTGTATGAATTCAATCCTTCAAGGAAGCCATTAAGGAGTGGTGAGTTGGAGCGCTTTGTGATTTAGTCATTCCTTCCTGTAGTGTGGTATCACAACATGAACCAAGACAATAAGACCTAGGGACCCAAGTGAAAACTAATGCTTATGGAAGGTGCCTAGCTAGTTGAAAAGGATCACTGAAAGTTAAAGTTAAAAGGAATTTTTTGGATTAATTCATGATTTGAGTGTATCGGGTACCAGAAGGTCAAAAGTGTTAAAATGTTAATACAAGGTTTTGGTGAAGTGTTTTGGTCTATGAGTGAAGGTTCAAGAAAGTGTGGAGATTTCGATAAAATTTGGGATTCGGGAAGGTTTTATTCCAGTAAAAGCTGAAGTGTCAGGTATTGGGTACCAGGTGATAGTGTTAAGTTTAAAGTTGAATGTTTGAGTTTTCCTAGGGGCCTGAAGGTTTGGTAACCCACCTAAAAGATAATTGTGTGAGAATATATTTTGAAGCATGATATTTATGTTTTATTTAAAATGATGATTTATTAATGATAGTTTTGTTTTCATGAGAGTTTTATGAATGTTTTAAAAGGGATTTAATATGTGGAATTTGAACATGCAAGAGGAACAATTTGTGATGCAACATTCAGGTATGGACCATCAATAAAACTTGGATTGCAGATAGATCCGATGATTTTACCAAGTTTAGTAGAATGCTCTGGAAGGTCATGCGAGAAAAAAGTTCATTATAAAGAAGCATAAGATACTGGGAAACTAAGCATCTTGGTATTACACATGCAATGAAGGAGTGTACTCAACCTTAGGGTGATTCACTTCTAGGAATGTTGCATTCGAGTTTGAACCTGGATGTAGGAAAGAATTTCCACTTAATCATTCTAAATGTATGGAAGTTCCTACATTTCACTGGATGGATTTATTTGGATTAAAGTTATTACCATGGCGATAGTATAAAGATGAAGATCCTTAAAGGTTTTAAAGTGTTGAAGAAGGTTGAAATCCATTTAATTCATCACCAATTCTCCTGCCAGTTGTCATATTACATGTGCCTTGTTGTGATTCATCCCTCTAATTTCCTCTCATGTATTTGTCTAATCTCCCAAGCTTCTTGTTCTTATAAAATGTCGAAAGATGTTTCGTTTTAAGTTAAGTTTAAAATTTGTGGATGTCGAAGAACCAAAACTTTTCTTTTTCCTATTTTCTATTCCATTCCAGATTAAAAACTTGTATGCACATAAAATCTAATCAATATCAGAGCTAATTTAAAAGCTATTTCTTGATACAAAATCTTACATATCTGATTATTTGTTTGGCTGGACAAGACTATGTGCTGCGCCGTTTAAGGGTGCATACAAAACCTACCCGGTGTTCAAATAACCCCTCTCTCTTTAAAATCTCACATCATTATGTGCCTAGATGTGAAGAAATCTGGTGATGTATGGAATGGTTTGCTCTGGCTTGGTTAATTCTTGGGGCATGCATGGATAATACCTAGGAGAAACTTTTCTTTTTTTAGTATTTTTGATGCTTTATTTTAGAATAGACATTTAAATTTCAAAAAGTGTTCCAAAAAAGATAATGAATGGAAATTTTATTGCAAATCTTTTGATTCCATGATATTTCTAGATGCTTAAAGCTAAATATAATTAAGTGAAAGAAATTTATTTGAAGTTCATGAAATATCATTGTAAATTTTTCAATTTCATGAAGTTGTTAGATGACCAGATCAGGATTTTATTTGTTGATATATATATTTCTTTGAGAACGAAAAAAAATACCGTTTACCCCTCATGATTAACAACATTATCACAATGAACCCTGATGCACACCTAGTCTAGAAAAGACCTAACATAAGTGGGCCTTGGGATTAAGCTAAGTCATCCTAAGATTTAGGTTGCTTGGTTTAGTCTTTCAAGTAAAGGTAGGTTCCCGTGGTTTGTCTGCGAGGATTTATCTACACTATTGGTGTGCGACTAACATTGTGATCAACAAGAACTAGTGCTAGAAGTAGGGTGTTGGTGTTTTAATTTTCCCACTAAGGCTTCATAATTCTCTAAGGGGTTGCCAACCTCTATATTCAAGAATTGACAAAGATAGTGGCCAACTGATGAGATTCAGTCAAAGACTGAGATCTCCTACACTTTTGGCTCTATGAAACCAACGAGGGTTTTCCTATACATGTTCATAAATTTTTTTATGCCTCAAGAACACTTATATACACAGATACATTCCTATGAATGGAACTAGATAGAATCTACTATGGTTTTGGAAAACCAAAGAATAATAAACTCACCTATCTCAACCACCGCCATACCAACATTCATTAAGGGGTATTAATTGCACTTAGGGGCTATTTAAATGAGTCTCGACCTATCATTTTTGCATTTCAAAAATAACTAAAGAGCACAGTGTGACCCCAACAATCTCTGCCTTTGCGCCCAGGCTTCAGCTTCATCGTTCTTCAAGGATTCGACATTCTACTTCTACGGGTCCCTGAGGTAGGATTGCCGTCCAACTATCATTTCCTTTTCTAGGCTCTGTGAATCAAAACTAAGTAACAAAGAGAAAAATATTAGGAATCTAGTAGAATAACGTCTCATATTGAAACCCACAAGTTTGAAAATAAAAAAACAACTCATAGGAGATTCAAATTGGAAATCGGAACCTTGTCGTATCGTCACTATTCTTCAGGGTAGGCGACCACACCTCTTGGGCCCGAGCCTCTCTCTAGCCATGGCATTAACTTAGCTAAAAATCACTCTGATGGTGAAATTCCTATTGGGTTTTGTACCATAGAGTTCCCTATTCATTTCATTGTATTTCAACAGTAGCTTCGTTACGACCTCCTGAATCCCAAACCCTGGGCTTGCAAAATCCACTTGAAACTCTTTGCAAAAATCAAACTTTGAAGTTGTCTTCAAACCTCAGCCTTCAGACTTCCATCTGCAGGCCGTCGTCTCCAATCCACCATTCCACATGGCTGCCGCAAGACATCTTCCTGGCTTTCAGACCCTGATCACCTTTTCGCTCTACAAGGTTTAAACAAAGAAATTATAGCCCAAACCTCACTCAGACTTTGGCCTCCAAAATTTCATCCCCTAAACTCCATCTTGCTTCTGTTGTCATGAATGACTGAACCTGTCCACCTTTTTGGACACTGGGCCCTAAACCTTGATTCATCTCTGAAGTCGTGGACAAATTGATGAACCCACCTTGGGTTTGATCCGTCGGGAAGCCCATCCCAGAATTTCATCCACACTTTACCATTCCACACAGCTATCCCTAAATGACTTCTCGACCCCTGTAGCTTGAACTCTGGAACCCCACCTCCAGAATGTCATTTGCCCAGTGTTGTTCCAAATAGCCAACCCTTGATGGCTTTACTATAGCTTAGGCCTGAATGCCTAAATGAGGACTCAAATGACATCTAAATTGAAAACGAATTTAGACCCATGTGCTTAAAATTGACCTTCTCCCACATGAACCCTTTGTTAAGAAAATTCAAGACCATGGGAAATAATTTTAGACTCCTTGCCCTATTTTCCCTTTCAAAAGAGCATTCTGGTAGGAGAAGTCTAGACCCTGGGGCCCGAGTCACCCGTTTGCCTTCCAGTGTTATTTCAATCAAGTGTTAGACTTTTCTTAAATGGAAATTGTGGATCTAACCTTGATTTGCAGGAGTTTTTCCCAGGTTGCATCCTCATGTTTAATTTTGCTAGCTCCCATCTTTGTGTGCAGGATTTATGAAATTTGGTGCAGAAGCCTCTAGGGTAGCCAAGAACAAAGGGAAAGCAATTGCTAAAGCTCCTCGAGGCAAGGAGGATAAAGACCAAATGAGGTACCAATTCCAGGGAGTGTCGTTGCACTCCAAATTTACAACTAAGTGGAAAGATACCACAAACACCAACATCAGGCACGTCGATATTGATGACTTCACACAAAGAGTAAGGATGAAGCCAAAGACCGAGAATGCCAAGCTGATCAGAAGCAACAGACTAGCTAAGGTTGCAAGTTTCCCTTCCACCTTGATTGCCCCCGAGCTGGTGATGGCTTGTAGGGATGCATACAAACTTGAAACAAGGACCATTGTGGATAGAGACGACAACAGTCTGGCTGATATGTCAGGGATAACAAAACCTTCCACATACCTGTCCTTGAAAGAATGGAGATCCCAACTATTCAGGAGTGCAAGGCATTATGGGATGAGTATCCTTTGAAGTGCAAGAAGCTGATCTACTAGTATTTGTTGAAGGAGAAATGTGGCAGTGTTGCCAAGGTTCCTGAGGAGCTATACCACAGTGACTTCTTCAAGGAATACCACGATCTGGTTACCATGCTGAGAAGAATAATGGGCCTTCCTACTGCAGCCTTATTCTAGGAATGGATGATGTATTTTGCCGAAAAAATTCTCCATGGAGAGGACTCCTGCTCCAAAGGACCAAAAAAAAGATTGGAGGCAATATTGGCTAGGGCTCAGATTGGTACCAAGAAGGAGAAAAGGCATAGAATCAGATCAAAGGTAATGATGGATGCCTTCGGATTTAGGGTTGTAAAAATAGCTACACCGATGGTTGGAGAACAAGGAATAAGATACAAAGTTTGCACCATTGACTTGGGAGTGGCCACCAAAGATTAGAAGGTTGACCATCTCTAGGAATCAGTCACCATAATGGTGCACCTCATTCAGCAGGATAAAGTTTTGAAGGAAGAGCTTAAGGCACAGGTGGCTGATTTGAAGGACTATATTCAATAATGGTCATCCCTGGAGGAATATCCCACCACATCCTCGGCCCTACCACAGTTGTTGTCCAAAGAATAGATTAATAGGCTAGAAAAGAGAAAAATCTTGGACAAGACCACATAAAACTTGTTTCAAAAGGTCTTGGATATTGGGAATACATGTATCAATTTGGCTGTTCGAACAACAAAAAAGTTCTTGGAAGTACAAACATATCTTGAAGTTATGAGGCAAATCTGGATTGAGTTCACAAAGAAGTATGGGGCTGCTTACCCAAAAATCAAGGCTATCCTTGAACTGCCAAGTGAGGTTTGGGAAAATGAGTTTTCCTTCAAAGACGATGACCATTGGTTGATGGATGTGTTAAAGGACCACATTATCAAGTATGATGAGGACTGGAAAAGCTTGTTAACAATTCCAAAGAATGGAGCTACTAAGTGCTGAGATCTGACATCATTGAGGTCGACAAGTCCCGGTCGGTGATCTTGAAATTCATTGAGTATGCAGCCTCAAAGAAGTAGGAGGGAAACCCTATTATTGATGAAGAATTCCTAAAGGAATAGCTTTGGAAAAGAGCAATCAACAAGAATAGGAAAATGCTACAGTGCCACCACTAGAAGACAAAACAAGGATATTGACAAAGTGTATTTTAAAAATGTAATATATTTGGGGGTAGGTGAAACCCTGGTGCAAATTGAATCTTGGCCACACAATGAGATTAAATACTGGCCACTCATTTTTCTTTTTGAAAGCTATAAATAGGGGTCTCCTCCTCTCATTTAGACAGAGTTGAGTTGTTGTAAAGACATGCTGCAGAAATTGCAATAGAAATACATTGATCTTGCTATATTTTTTGATTCTTCTCTCATAAGTTAAGATTTTAGTTTGATTTACTTTGCTGTTCTAGTTTCCTTTTAGCTATCCTTGGTAGATTTAGTAATGCTATCCTCGGTTGTGAAGATTCCTACTATGTGTATTCTTTTCTTGTCCATACTTTTAGTCATTTGCAACTGGTAGATGGTTGTGTAAAGTTAGTCTGGACTCTAATTTTATAACTACTGTTTAAACTTTATATTTATTCATACATGTATATGGTGAATGAATGATGAAATATCTACAGTCCTTAGAAGATAGCATAGATTTCATGGCATTGTGAAATTTCTGATTAAGTGAAATTTTATTTTAAGGAAACTATCCATAGCATAAATCTCCATGATCACTATTCACCGGTAGTTGTAGGTCCAGGAGCTCTTTCTCTCCCCTACCCCCCCCTTTTTTTTAGAAGCGATCTATGCTAAGGTTCATTCCACATTGTAAAGCCAAAACTTAAAACTAAAATGGAGTTCTAGACTACTGTTTGAACCTGTAGCAAAAGTACAGTAATTTCCTATTTGAAGAACTCTATTCACAGATCCAATTCTTCTCCAGCTTATTCCATGTAATTCTACCATGTGATTACCAGAAAAAATCACATCAACATCAATTGAGACATTCCATGCAAGTCAAGACCTGGCACCCAAGAGACCTTGGGGTGATTTTCAAAAACTTGTTCGATGTCTTGTTTCAAGAGAGGTAATGCACCAACACGTTGCCTATGTTGAGAAAGTGTGTAAAAACACCCCATCAACAGTTTTGTCCCCCCTAAATTATTAAGCCTAATTGGGTCCCTAATTTCCTAAATTATGCATTTTATAGCTCATTTATACCACTTTCTAAGAAATTGCAAGCATTCAAAAAATGCATAGAATTACTATTTTTCCTTCAACACTTAATGTCCCAAAGAATAGGGCCAAGAACCATTCACCCTAGGGCATATGGGTTCCCTTATTTTTCTAGGGACAAATTTTGGATATGTCGGTGGTATTTTAACATTTAAAATTCAACTTGAAAATATTGGCTATTGAAATTTAATCTTTGGAAAATTAGAGAGTTTCCTATAAATACCTAGTTATTGCATCATTTCAAATCTAAGAGATAACAACAAGAAAAATATTAGCAGACTTATGATCAAGAGCACTATCAAGAAAGTTAAGAGAAAAATTGCAACAATTCAATATCGTAACATCATGTCAAATCCTATGTGATTTTATGTGTGTTCATATTATCATTGTTTTTTAATGGCTAACACTTTTGTAGGTCTCCAAGTAATTCCAAGAAATCACGAAAGAAAAATTAAGACCTTTAGGTGGTCTATATGACTTCAATCCTTCAAGGAATCCATTAAGGAGTGGTGAGTTGGAGCGCTTTGCAATTTAGTCATTCCTTCCTGTAGTGTGGTATCACAACATGACCCAAGACTGTAAGACTTGGGGACCCAAGTGAAAACTAATGCTTATGGAAGGTCCCTAACTGGTCGAAAATGATCACTGAAAGATAAAGTTAAAAGGAATTTTTTGGAGTAATTCATGATTTGAGTGTATCGGGTACTAGAAGGCCAAAAGTGTTAAAATGTTAATACAAGGTTTTGGTGAAGTGTTTTGGTCAAGGAGTGAAGGTCCAAGAAAGTGTGGAGGTTCCGATAAAATTTGGGATTCGAGAAGGTTTTATTCCAGTAAAAGCTGAAGTGTCGGGTACTAGGTACCAGGTAATAGTGTTAAGTTTAAAGTTGAATGTTTGAGTTTTCTTGGGGGCCCGAAGGTCCGGTAACCCACCTAAAGAGATAATTGTGTGAGAAAATATTTTGAAGCATGATATTTATGTTTTATTTAAAATGATGATTTATTAATGATAGTTTTGTTTTCATGAGATTTTTATGAATTTTTTAAAAGGGATTTAATATGTGGAATTTGTACTTGCAAGAGGAATAATTTTTGATGCAACATTGAAGTACGAACCATCAAGAAAACTTGGATTCAGATAGATCCGATGGTTTTACCAAGTTTTGTAGCATGCTCTAGAAGCTCATGCGAGAACAAAGTTCATTATAAAGAAGCACAAGATATAGGGAAACTAAGCATCTTGGTATTACACATCAGATGAAGGAGTGTACTTAGCCTTAGGGTGATTCACTTCTAGGAATGTTGCATTCGAGTTTGAACCTCGATGTAGGAAAAAATGTCCACTTAATCATTCTGATTGTATGGAAGTTCCTACATTTCATTGGATGGATTTATTTGGATTAAATTTATTACCATGGCGATAATATAAAGATGAAGATCCTGAAAGGTTTTAAAGTGTTGAAGAAGGTTGACATCCATTGACTTCATCACCGATTCTCCTACCAGTTGTCATATTACATGTGCCTTGTTGTGATTCATCCCTCTAATTTCCTCTCATGTATTTCTCTAATCTCCCAAGCTTCTTGTTCTTATAAAAAGCCAAGAGATGTTTCGTTTTAAGTTAAGTTCAAAATTTGTGGATGTCGGAGAACCAAAACTTTTCTTTTTCCTATTTTCTATTCCATTCCAGATCAAAAACTTGTATGCACATAGAAGCTAATCAATATCAGAGCTAATTTAAAAGTTATTTCCTGATACAAAATCTTACATAGCTGATTATTTTTTTGCGTGGACAAGACTGTGTGCTGCACCATTTAAGGGTGCATACAAAACCTACCTGGTGTTCAAATAACCCCCCCCTCTTTAAAATCTCACCTCATTCTATGCCTAGATGTGAAGCAATCTAGTGATGTATGGAATGGTTCGCTCTGGTTTGGTTAATTCTTGGAGCATGCATGGATAATACCTAGGAGAAACTTTACTTTTTTTAGTATTTTTGATGCTTTATTTTAGAATAGACATTTAAATATCAAAAAGTGTTCCAAAAAAGATAATGAATGGAAATTTTATTGCAAATATTTTGATTCCATGATATTTCTAGATGCTTAAAGCTAAATATACTTAAGTGAAAGAAAGTTATTTGAAGTTCATGAAATGTTATTGTAAATTTGTCAATTTCATGAAGTTTTCAGATGACCAGATCGAGATTTTATTTGTCGATATATATTTCTTTGAGAACGAAAAAAAAATACCGTTTACCCCTCATGATTAAGAACATTATCACAATGAACCCTAATGTGAACCTAGTGTTTTCAAGACCTAACATAAATGGGCCTTGGGATTAAGCTAAGTCATCCTAAGATTTAGGTTGCTTGGTTTAGTCTTTCAAGTAAAGGTAGGTTCCCGTGGTTTGTCTGTGAGGATTTATGTACACTATTGGTGTGCTACTAACATTGTGATCAAAAATAACTAGTGCTAGAAGGAGGGTGTTGGTGTTTTAATTTTCCCACTAAGGATTCATAATTCTCTAAGGGATTTCCAACCTCTATATTCAAGAATTCACAAAGTTAGTGGCCAACTGACAAGATTCAATTAAAGACTGAGATCTCCTACACTTTTGGCTCTATGAAACCAAGGAGGGTTTTCCTATACGTGTTCATAAAAATGTTTCATGCCTCAAGAACACTTCTATACATAGATATATTCCTATCAATGTAACTAGATAGCATCTACCATGGTTTTGGAAAACCAAAGAATAATAACAACTATCCAAAGCAAGGAAAGTAGATTTAGTATAACATTTGTATCTCAAAAGAGATAGAATTTGATTTTTTAAAATGTTTAGATCTTGAACCTATACACTTAGAGCTACCATCTTGCACCTCTAAATAAGATCTTGAAATGAACTACCTAGTGCCTCATCCAACCGGGCAGGAGTGACATAAAACATAACCCTTATACTATTGAACTTATCATTATAATGCTTTACATTATGAGATTTTCCAATATTTAAAACAACACCCCTTAGTAAATACTAAGCAAATTATCACATACCTATAACTCCTTTTCAAGCATTTGACTAACTCATTAAGTTAAAGCAGGAAAAATGAATTACACATCCAAATACACCATTGAAGTTGAATGAAAAACCACTGATAAATCCATTCACAATCCATTATATGTACATAGGAGAGCAATTTTCTTAATTATTTTTCTAGATTTACTGATATCAATCATTATAAAATTATAGCATGCTTATCTTATACAATACCCAACCTGGAATGATTTCCTATCTAGAAACTTCCAGATGCCATAATATAATTTTAACTATACACACCCTAAGCCTCAGGATACAAAAATCTGACCCTAACAATGAGTCATGAAATCTCCTTTATAGAACTGGTGAGCAACAAGCAACGGGCTCCATTGTTCATTTCAAAATGAATTTCATCCTAACCAAATGAAATTTAGATTCATTTCAAAAAATCCTCATCATCAGAAATAACTATAAGACGCACAGAGGAATAAAAAATGGTTACACCTCTGTAACCAGTGGAAAAGGACAAAAAACACCGCACCACCCACATGCATGTTTGCACCAGACCCGAACCACTGAAACATCACCAAAAGGAAAAAAGCACCACCCCAGCAACACCAATCATTTCTCCACACCCCAAGTAACCACACAGCCCCGATACATGCGACCGCTCTTGGCTCTCACTTCAGTATGAAGCGAGACCATTACCATACTCTTGCTTATACCAATACTAGACCCAACAACATCACACGATGCCACCACAATAATTGGAGAAAATGCGAGGACCTCCTCATCCACTCCCATGAGCTTAGTCAGGGCCATGAGGTAGCTAGGTAGCCCAAATCAGTTTTGGACCCTTCACCACCAGAGCCCGAAGAGAGCTCAATAGGTGACGTGCAACTTCCAGACCTCTTACCCACCCTTTCTACAACTGTCCCAAAAGTACCAGGAACAGTTTGTTTCTCCTTCTATCACAAATTCATTGCAACCATCTTGGCACTTCATTGTACTACTAGCTTATCCATTGAATTCATGAGCTGAAACTCAACAAGAAAATCACTCACCTGCAAACAAACAAAACTCAAAATGCAATGATACTAATGAGAAAATTAGTGAGCATTTATCTAGCAAGCCGGTGTAGGGAACATTAATTGCTCAATTTGTAGTATGAGCAAGCGAGTGATTATTGGCTGATGTTGCCACCACAGAATAATTCTGAGCTCATGAAAAATGGCATACAACCCATCATTGGATTATCAGGTGGATACTGCTCTTGCGCAAGGAGATCAGGATGAGATCCACTAAAATACCTATGCCATTAATGAGAATAACTTGCAAAGCGCAAATAATCCTCACATGCGTGAATTGTAATTTTTGAATTCAAACTGTCGATATGAAAATACCTGGCATGTTAGATGACTTAGATCGGGTCAAATATCATTGAAGAATCCACATCACCACTTGGGAAACCTAGCAGCCAATCACACCCCTCGCAGTTAGAGACCCGTGACCGAGTAGTAGGCCCCATCCGACCACCTTGTACCATGGATCCAAGGAACGTGTCACAAGCTCACACACCTCGCAGAATTTTCGAGAACATTGCTTTGATCATGCGAGGTCTGCGAGGGATGGTCATGATTAATCCCTATCATTAAACATCCACTATTTAAATGACATCCACTTGTCATTGCTAACGCATTGGGACAGGCCCCACCCCACCATACTTGACAGATGGCAGCATCTCGCATACCTCACACCACTTTAGTGGCGTCAGTAGGAAACCTTGTGAGGTCTACGAGGAATAGTCCAGATCGAAACCTCGTGATCCGATGGCCTGCCAAATTGCATATGGAAAAGTGATTTATGACCGTGGGGCCGACTAGGAGACAAGAAAAGAAAACCCTAAGAGGCACAAATTTTTAGGCCCAAGTCTAAACATAGGGAAAATCCACCCTTTCTAGGAAAAATAATAATAACACCCAAATGGAAAGAAAGGACCGATAGGTCAGGTGAAGGGGTTGGTAATAGTATGAAAAAAAAGGCTCACTCGAATGACATAAGAGACCGGTAGCCCCCAATAACAGGTCAATACAAAAATATAACGTAAGAGTTGAATTAGTAAAATCAATTTTAATATGGGTAACAAAACCCTAAACTCTGAACATTAGACCCCCCATTTACCAAAGATGAATAGACAAGCCCAAAACCAAATTTTTTTTGACAAGTTTTAAAAGTCCCATCAGTGGCTCCGACTAGGGATGTATGCTCCCATGTGGGCATAACAAGAACCTAGATCTCTGGGTAGTATACGGAACATTGAATCAAATAGGTACCCTAATGAATGCTCCACCATGCTACCATTGAAAGATTGTTTACATCCAACTTGGTGGCCCTAGGCCACCAAAGAAGGGAGACAAGAATTTACCCCCATCAAAAACAAAATTCTCTACTACGTGGAGTAGAGAAAATTTGCAAATTTTGCCTCTTAGTGCTCATATGTTATTTACGTAATCAGCATGCTCGAAAGCATCATGATGCTTTCTAATATTCTTATGCATTCGATCAGTTAACATTCCATATCCAAACATTAACTGCAACTTATGACCACAATGACACCTTACCTTGGCCTGCTCTTGGTCATGTTTCATTGAATGCTTATTGATTTGAACTGAGAAACAAAAAAATTCATAATCTATTTGATCCTTGACATCACACAACTTGGCATCAAAAAACATGACATCAAAATCAGCTTTCATATCGAACTGAAAATTCTCACAGAAAACTTTGTGCACGTTGTACAAACCATTGTTGCATAAAATAAAAGATGCATATTTTGGGGAATCCTCACCCCAATGATTACAATATAAGCCTGATTGCCAACATTTGTGTTTCGATGTCCTAGAAAACTTCCTGATATTATAAAGGTGGGAAACATAAGTCACATCTTTCTCCAGGAAATGTGTGAATACATTCATCTCAAGCCTCTCACAATGTACTTCCTCCTGCATCCCATCATCTAATTTCAAATGAAAAACCTCAAAGGCAGGCTCTATAAAACCAACTTCAATAAGGGAAATAGATAAATAGTTGTGTACACTGGTCTCCTTATGTTCAACACCACCTACTGTATGTGTTAATTTATAAGTGAAAATTTCAGCACAAGCTGAAAAATTTTCACCAGCAATACCAATGACACTTTTATTATAAGCTTCATAAAATATCATCTCAAAAGGTGACAACAAGTCCATCTTAGCTTCATAAAAAAATTCAAGATCATCAATGACACCAATACATTCATCAATGTGTTGGTTACCTTCATTATTGTTCTTTAGATCACAATATTGAACACACACCTCATTGTCTTCAAATTCCTCATCATTTACACAACAAACATGCTGCACTGCTAGCACATCTGGATTATACTCCAAATATTCATCATTTTAAATTTATCCCCTCACTTGTAAGCAAATGATATCATGAGGCTCTATATTACCACAAAACTCTGGTAAGAGAACTGTTTCCACTTCATCCTCAGAAAGGAAATCATCATTGCTAAATTCATAATCACTAGCCTATAACAAAACCTCGACAACATGTGTATTGTAATCATGACATAGAAGAGCACTTGGTGTCTCGTTTAATCCTCCATCACCTTGCTCCTCAAGTTTTAGTATAGTTGTCCAACACTCTTCAAAAGGGAAAGTGTCATCTTCATTTTGTGCATATATGATCTTGGTTGATTCTGCAATCTCTATCCATTTAAGGACTTGGGCAAGGTTACCAAGTTTCAATTCTTCTAGCAAAGCACTCAACCCAGGTTCATAAATTTCACAAAAAAAATAAACACATACAAAATCATCAGGTCTGAAATCTCTAGGAACTTCTATCAAAGCATCCAAAAACCTCAACAAAATCTTATATGGTGATTCTCCCTCTTGTCTCTTCATCTCATACAATTCTTGAACAAAAGAGTTTTGATCATCACTACTCAAATCAAGTTGTTTTTCAACTTGGGTTTCATCATTATCTTCATACTGTAATGATGGATATATTACTGTTGCCAAAGCATTCTTATCATAACAAGTGGCCCTTGCAACCAACTCCAGAATTTCACTAGAATGAGTTGTGCTAGGGTAAACAACACTTGCAGCTAGATACCCTTTCATCATTGAGTATTTCATGTTGTTCTCAATGTCCATAGCCATTAGATATTCTTGATATAAGGTTGTTGGTTCCTTATCTCTTAATAAGTAACCCATTTTTTTGTCAAAAGCACCAAGATATACAACCAGGCATTCAACCTCATTTGGTCTTATTTCTTCAGGAATTTCTCTTACAACTTTTGAAAACCTAAGATTAAAATATGGAACTAACTCATCTTTTCTTATGTGGATTCCCATAAAACCCTTTCTTACTATGCTTGGGTTTACTCTTTCACCAAATTGTTCAATAAAAACTATCACCAACTGATTCCATGAGTTAATAGAACATGCAGACAAATATGAGAACCAATCCCTGGCATCATTCTTCAAGGATTGCACAAAAAGCTTCATAACAACATCCTCATGGTTGAATTCATAATCCCCCATCACATCTATAAAATTTTGCAGATGCTTAGAAGCAAATCCTACACTTTTCCCTGTGTATTTAGGCAAATATTTCCTAATCTTCTTAGGAATTAGATAAGGGAAACCCTTAATACCACTGAAAATAAATGGCATATACCTTTGAATTACAAGATGCCCTGAAGGGCTTAGTGAAAACTATTCCCTTTGCATATTTGTGTTTGACATCTCATACGGAAACTTTCTTATACCCATTCAATCACTATCAACTTTATACATGGTTATCAAATACATCATTTACTAATTCAACCATGATTCTAAAATTTGACTAAAATAATTATGCCTTGAGTTTTTTAGAGGCATAATACAACGTAAACATACTTCTCAGATCATATTACATATTGCACTATTAGAAGTATGGAAAGACTAACAACCGTTCCTTTCTTAATGCAAGAACATCTAATTACAAACCATTAATCATCCCTAGTTACGAACATCTCTCATAATTAAAATATTGATCTATTTAGATTAATGAGAATACCTAGAAATTAAGCAGCACTTGTTAACCTTCTCTCCTTGACTATAAAAGTTATAGATTTGGGACTTTTACTGTAAAAGAGTCATACTCAAATACTTTGAGATCATAGTTCTACCAATATTTTCCAAATCCATAACCTCTTACCATCCAAACTTAAATTTTAGATCCACCAACAAATGACATTGGAAGGCCACCACCTACTTCTATGGTTTCTCCTTTTTTTTTGTAAATTTCTCAAAAGTTCTCCCTAATGAAATCACCATTCAACTAGTGAATTAGGCAGAAAAATAGTTCAATAAAGTTCAGCCTCTGGTTACAAGTAATATGTCAAGATTATAATGACTCTATAACAGCATCATCTGCAACCAAAAATTCTGAGGGTGTCCCCAATAGATTCGCCATTATGTTGGTGTTTTAATTTTCCCACTAAGGCTTCATAATTCTCTAAGGGGTTGCCAACCTCTATATTCAAGAATTCACAAAGTTAGTGGCCAACTGATGAGATTTAGTCAAAGACTGAGATCTCCTACACTTTTGGCTCTGTGAAACCAAGGAGGGTTTTCCTATACGTGTTCATAAAATTTCTTCATGCCTCAAGAACACTTCTATACATAGATACATCCCTATCAATGCAACTAGATATCATCTACCATGGTTTTGGCAAACCAAAGAATAATAAAAACTATGTAAACCTAGGAAAGCAAATTTAGTATAAGATTTGTATCTCAAAAGCCATAGAATTTGATTTTTAAAATGTTCAGATCTTGAACCTATACACTTAGAGATACCATCTTGTACCTCTAAATAGGATCTTGAAATGAACTACCCAGTGCCTCATCCAACCAGGCGGGAGTCACATAAAACATAACCCTGATACTATTGAACTTATCATTATAATGCTTTACATTATGAGATTTTCCAATATTTAAAACATCACTCCTTAGTAAATCCTAAGCACATTATTATAGACCTGTAACTCCTTTTCAAGAATTTGATTAACTCATTAAGTTAAAGCAGGAAAAATGAATTACAAATCCAAATACACCATTGAAGCTAAATGAAAAACCATTGATAAATCCATTCACAATCCATGATATGTACACATGAGAGCAATTGTCTTAATTGTTTTTCTAGATTTATTGATATCAGTCATTACAAAAGCATATCATGCTTATCTTATACAATATCCGACTTGGAATGATTTCCTAGTTAGAACCTTCTAGATGCCACAATATAATTTTAACTGTACATAGCCTAAGCCTCAGGATACAAAAAATTGACCCTAATAATGAGCCATGAAATCTTCTTCATAGAATAGGAGAGCAACAAGCATTAGGCTCCATTGTTCATTTCAAAATGAATTTCATCCTAACCAAATGAAATTCAGATTCATTTCAAAAAATCCTCATCATCAAAAATAACTATAATACGCATAGAGGAATAAAAAATGGTTACACCCCTATAACTGTTAGAGTAATAAGTTATTACACTTAATTAATTTAATCATATTGGTTAATTAATTAAGTCACTTATTCCTTTAGGTTGCTTAAGCTAAACTTAGGCACATTAATAATTATTTATTAATTATTAAGTGTGCACACTAGGGTTTCCTAATTTTAGGTTTTCTTGATCTCCTCATAAGGATTGATCACATTGTAATTATCAGATCATTCAATAATCAATATTTTGGTTTTAGCTTGCACATATTTTCTCTGAGGGTTTACAGAACATCCTCTTGTTTGTTTTGGATATTTGTTGCATGTGACAGGTGATTGCATGCAGGTGATTCTTAGGGACGGTGAGGCTGAGATTTATCAACTTCTACATGGTATCAGAGCTCCAGACCTGTGACTTCCTGTTTGTGATTTGAATATATTCTCTCACAATGATTTTTTCTGTGTAAGGGTTTCAAGCTAGGCTAATTTATTGAGCATCTGGGGGTAGGAAACTTTTATGTGCATCTTTGGGAAAAATAGACATCACAATCACATTCAGGACTCCCAAAAACCCTAGAAACACCTTTCCTGTCGTCGATTTTGGACCTATTGAAAAAAAGGGAAAAATGTTTTTGCCAAAGAGGCCGTACGGCCTCCCTAGCATGCAGTTCGAGGCAATTTTTTTGGTGAAAATAGAAAAAAAATTTAAAAAATCAAAAAACCGGCGGGCAATTTGTGTGGCTAGTTATAAATCCACCCATTGCCCCAGCACCGCCCGACAGCCACCTGCGTGCCACCCACCATTGGCAGCCAACATCTGCTCGCCACCGCCGCTTGCTTAGCCCCCGGTCCCTTCAACGACCGGGCGCTTCCCGCCAGGTTTTCAGCCCCCAACGCTGAGCAGTCGGTCACATCTATGACTAGGAGCTACGGATTCAACCCCCTTTGCTGGCAACCGGTCATATGTGGAACCGGGGGCTAGAAGGAAAGGTGCTTATTTTTTGCTCCTGATTAGTGCTGGAAGTGCCTTTTTACAGGATTTTTTTTCATTTTCTCATAACATGGGTAAAAAAAGGCCTTTTTTTGAAAACGAAAGATCGTCAGAAAGCTGATTTGACACTCTTTGCAGTGGTGGAGGTTAGAATTTTTTATTTTTCTTTTTTGGTGCCTTTTTCACCTGTCAAAGCCAGAAGTTGTTGTTTTCACTCCGGGAGGCATATCTTTTGCGCTCGGACTCAGTTTTGCGAAAACAAATAGGCATCAAAAATCTGATTCAGTGCTCTACACAGATCTGAGACCTGTTTTTTTAGATTTTTTTTACCAGGTATCTGATATTACTGTTTGATCTCAGCCTTTAATTTTTCAATTATTTTCTTGGGAAGCATGCTATCAGGCTTTTTTTTGAGATCAACGAGCATTGTTTTTATATTTGAGAGTATATATTGCTTTTTTCTATCATGGATACACATAACATTGTACCCCTTACTCCATTCAACTATTTTGGTTGGAAAAAAAAATGGAGATTCACTTGAAACACAAAGGGTTGTATAGGGTAACCATGGGTACAAAAATTGAACCTACAGGTGCTACTGAAAAGAGAAAGTGGTTTAATAGGTGTGATGAAGCTTATGGTACATTATGTCTATCTCTTTCTTCTGACCTTATTTTTCACATTGAGTCTTGCACTACACCCCATGTGGTTTGGACTACTTTGCAGTCTTTGTTTGGCAAGCAAGATACTATGAGAGGGTTTCAGTTAGAGAATGAGCTTATTGGCTTAAATCCTAGGGATTTTGATAGGATCCAGGAGTTTTTCACCAAACTCAAGTCTCTTAGATTGCAGTTGTCATAGTGTGGTGTTCAAAAAGAAGACTCTCAGTTGATATTGTCCATTCTTTCTAAACTTGGACTAGATTATTCAGTTTTTGTTTCTACCTTTTATGCTACTAGGGATGCACTTGGTACTAAATTTACTATGACTTGTTTTGATGATTTTTCATCTTCTCTCACTCAAGAGCAGGCCAAGTTGGCTGATATGGGAAATTTGAAGCCCTCTTCATCACAGGAACTTATTGCATCACAGGAGCCCAGAGATTAGATGGCTTCTACAAGAAAAGGAAAGAAACAGAAACAAAAGGATTCCAGATCTCATGAGCAGTAGAAGGAGTCCTCAGATTCATCATCCTCTTCTAAGTGGAAATAATTTAGGAAGGAGAAGGACCCATGTGCATATTTCAAGAGAGATGGACATGCAAAACCTAATTGCTACAAGGACATTGATGAGTTGAAGAATATTCTTCAAAAACATCAGATTGATTTTCCTTCTACGATGTCTGCATCATCTCCTTCCCCTCCTTCTTCTTCTTCTTTCATTTAGCATGATAGAGGCATAGCTAGTTTACATACTTCATCAGATATGAAGGGGAATTCTCTTTGTGCTTCTTCAAGTCTTGGATCAAGGAGATGGCTTCTAGATTCAGGAGCATCTCATCATATGGCTTCTACACAGACTATGTTCACTTCCTTTGAGTCTCACAGTATGTCTCCTATTTTGATGGGAAAAAATACATACATGAGTGTTACAGGAAAGGGGTCTATTAGTTTTGGGAACAACACTTTTCAGGATGTCTTGTGTGTTCCTCATTTGATGAACAAAATTCTTTCTATATATCAAATCACACATGGAGGCAATGGGAGGTCTATGGAGTTCACACCTGATTCAGTTATCATTAGAGACTTGGAGAGTAGAGCGGTTATTGCTACTAGGGTGGTGGATCACTCATCTCGATTGTATTCCTTTGTAGATTTTGCTACTAATGGTGCTTTTGTTCCTACAACTGTTCATCACACTTCTAGTGTGAATCATCATTCAGAGGAGAAATTTGGCTTCTTGAACATTGGAGTTCTCACTTCAGATCCTGCTCTTGAGCTATCCATTCCATCTCCTCCACCTACTGTTGTAGTTGCTAATACTTCTATGACTATAGATGTGGTTTCTTCCATTTCAATGCAGCAGGATCCTATTGATCATCCATCTTTGGAGGTTTCTATTCAGTCTTCACCTACTTTGACTTCTTCATTTGTTGAGGTCACACCTACTTCTATGGAGACATCTTGGACTACACCTACTTCACCTTTAGAGATTGCTTTCATTCAGCCTCTTCCCTCTCACTTCTTTCAGGAGATGCGGTTTCTTCAGTTCTTTTGGAGCTACTTCATTCTGGGGGGGATCTGTGGTCTATTTCTTCATCTCTTCATGGGGGATTCTTCCATGTATCTTTGTGATGGATGGTGTACTTGGGAGGTCCTATGGAGTCCTCCATCTTTCATCACTTATTTTCTCTTTGCATTCTATTTTGGGGAGGAGTTTCGTTCCCACTGGGTTTTCTCCTTTACCTCAGTTAGTTTAGTTTGCATTGCATTTGTGCTTGGGTACCTGATCAAGCCTTTGTTGCCGGGACCCATCTTTGCTTTCATTCATGTTTTTTCTAGTGTTTTAGCTACTCCCTAAGTTCATCTTAAGGGGGGGTGTTAGAGTAATAAGTTATTATATTTAATTAATTTAATCATATTGGTTAATTAATTAACTCACTTATTCCTTTAGGTTGCTTAAGCTAAACTTAGGCACATTAATAATTATTTATTAATTATTAAGTGTGCACACTAGGGTTTCCTAATTTTAGGTTTTTTTGATCTCCTCATAAGGATTGATCAATTGTAATTATCAGATCATTCAATAATCAATATTCTAGTTTTAGCTTGCACATATTTGCTCTGAGGGTTTACAAAACATCCTCTTGTTTGTTCTGGATATTTGTTGCATGTGATAGGTGATTGCATGTAGGTGATTCTTGGGACTGTGAGGTTGATATTTATCAACTTCTACAGTAACCAACCAAAAAAGACAAAAAATACTGCACCACCCATGTGCACGTCCGCACTAGACCCGAACCACTGAAACAACACCAAAATGAAAAAAGCACCACCCCAGCAACACCAATCATTTCCCCGCACCCCAAGTAACCACACAGCCCTGATACAAGCAACCACTCCTAGTTCTCGCTTCAGTATGAAGCGAGACCATTACCTTACTCTTGCTTGTACCAATACCAGACCCATCAACATCAGATGGTGCCACCACAACAATTGGAGAAACTATGAGGACCTCATCATCCACTCCCATGAGCTTAGTCAAGGCCATGAGGTAGCTATGGTAGTTCGAATTGGTTTCAGACCATTCACCACTAGAGCTCGAAGAGAGCTCAATAGGTGACGTGAAACTTCTAGAGCTCTTACCCACCCTTTTTGCAACTGTCCTAGAAGTACCAGGAATAGTTTGTTTTTCCTTCTGTCACAAATTTGTTGCACCCATCCTAGCACTTCATCGTACTACTGACTTATCCATTGAATTCGTGAGCTCAAACTCAACAAGAAAATCAATCACCTGCAAACAAACAAAACTGAAAATACAATGATACTAATGAGCAAATTAGCAATTATTTATTGAGCAAGCTAATGCAGCCAACATTAATTGCTCAATTTGCAGTACGAGCAAGTGAGTGATTAGTGGCTGACGTTTTCACCATAGAATAATTCTGAGGTCATGGAAAATGATGTACAACCCATGATTGCATTATCAGGTGGATACCGCTCGCACGCAAGGAGATCAAGATGAGATCCACTAAAAGACCTACGCCATTAATGGGAATATCTTGCAGAGCACAAATAATCCTCACATGGGTGAATTATAATTTTTGAATTCAAACCATCGATGTGAAAAGGCCTAGCATGTCAAACGACTTAGATTGAGTCAAAGATCATTGAAGAATCCACATCACCACTTGGGAAACCCAACAACCAATCACAGCCCTCGCAGTCAAAAACTTGCGACCGAGTAGTAGGCCCCATCCAACCACCTTGTACTGCCGAGCCAAGAAACATGTCACCAGATCCCACACCTCGTGATATTTTTGAGAACATTACTTCGATCGTGCGAGGCCTGCGAGGGATGGTCATCATTAATCCCTATCATTAAAAATCCACCATTGAAATGACATCCACTTGTCATTGCTGGTGCATTGAGATAGGCCTCACCCCACCATACTCGATAGATGGTGGCATATCGCATACCTCACACCACTTTAGTGATGTCAGTAGGAAACCTTGTGAGGTATGCGAGGAATGGTCCAGATCTGAACCTCGTGATCCAATGGCCCGCCAAACTACATATGGAAAAGTGATTTATGACAGTGGGGCCGACTAGGAGAATGGGAAAAGAAAACCCTTAGAGGCACAAATTTTTAGGCCCAAGTCTAAACATAGGGAAAATCCACCCTTTCTAGGAAAAAATATAATAACACCTGAATGGAAAGAAAGGACCGATAGGTCGGGTGAAGGGGCCGGTAACAGTACGAAAAACAAGGCTCAGTCGAATGACATAAGAGACTGGTAACCCCCAATAACAAGTCAATACAAAAATATAATGTAAGGGTTTAATTAGTAAAAAGAAATTTAATATGGGTAACAAAACCCTAAACCTTGAACATTAGACCCCCCATTTACCAAAGATGAACAAACATGCCCAAAACCAAACAAAATTTTGACAAATTTTAAAAGTCCCATCAGAGGGAATTCTCCAGTTTTATCTGGAATTGGTATTTTCATCCCAGTTCCGGATTTGAAGGTTGCTTGTGAGATGAAAGTCTAAGTGAGCTAACTTAATGGAGATTAAAATGGACATTGATAAGCTTTAGAAAATTCTTAATCGAAGGATTTACCCTTTGAGTTTGTTCACCTTTGGTAGGGTCACTGAGTGTAGAATACATAGTATAACTGATCATGGTGAACTTTATTGTGAAGTTTTCTAACTAGGATAAGTTTGGCAATGAAAGCATCTTTAATTGCTAAAATAAGGGAACCATTATTAGAAAGAGATTTGAATTCTAAGAAAGTGCCTAATCCTAGTGAAACTAGAAATATTGGAAAATTAATTGCTAAATCAAATTGATTTACTAACTGTAAGTGTCATGAGGAAAGTCCTATAATTTTGCAGGGAAAGAAGCAAGGACACTGAAACTTGGAAATAGTGCACAGAAAGCATGAAGGTAAAAGTGACGAGTCAACATTCTTCTCACACGTGGAAGGTGACAATGAAGAGGAAAAGCAAGAAAAATGAGTGGGAGACATGTGTTTGTCGCCCCTAACTAAAAATCCATCATTTAAAAATGAAGAAATTCTTGATTTCATGCAGAATACAAAGTATCAAGTTTTTACTTTTTCTCTCTTTGATGATAATGTAAATTGTGTTGTTGCTTGCTGTGAACCCCAATCCTAGACCTGCACAAACATAGCAAACAAACACTCCATTAGATTCAAATACAAGTTAGAACTAAGATTCCCCATGAAATTCATCTACAATGCTCAAAATAGGAAAGAAATGAAGAAGAAAACAAGAAAAGCAATTAAATCCTATTTAAGCTTGCAAATTCTCAATCCCATGGAGGAATTGGTGCCAATTTGATGTGTAAATTGGCCCTTTCCCAAATCCTTTGTTTGGTTTGATGAAGATTGATCCACTTGGTGAGGAAGAACAATGTGATTCCTTGATAAAATCTGCAATAACCTAGCTATGATAATGGAAAATGCTTATGGAAATGGATGAAATTTCTCTAAATGTGAAGATAGTAACTTTTCTCTAAGTTGTGGATCCAAAATACAAAGGAAAGCCTCTTATTTATAGATGAGAATGTTGAAGAATGAGGATAAATAGATCAATGTGGGATCATTCAACATCCAATGGCCAAGTGCCACTTTTCAAGATGTGAATGGAGGAAGCTTGAACACATTTTGATGAATGAGTCAATAAATGATATTAGGTGGATTTTGAAATTCATGAAATGACTTGTTGGAGAGGGAAAGAAAATGACTTAAATGCCACTTGGCTCAATGCACAAGGACATGTAAGAGGAGATAAATGCTTTGTTGGAAGGACAAATCCACTTGGAGGGATTTTCAAACTTGGAGGAATATTCCCCTAAAGATGCCATGTTGAGAGAAAATATAGATTTAATAAATCAATTAAATGTATTTTCATGTGCAAGTGGCAAAATCTAGAGAAATTAAGTGATTAGGATTAAATCAATCAAGATTTAGTTAATTTAATAGGAGATTAGTTGATTTGACCATTTTGACTTAGATTTGAGGATTAATTTAAATCAAAATGAGAGGAAGATGACTTAGACTTAATTAAATAAATATTTTCATTTATTTAATTAAAAGGAGATGATGTTAGATTAAATTAAATAAGGTTTAATTTATTCAATTTAATAGGATGACTTTAGAGATTTAATTAAATAAAATGAATTATTTAATTAAATAGAGACATAGGGTTGATTAAATTAGTTTGATAAAATTAATTAACATGAGAGAATGAATTAATTAGATAAATAATGATTTATTCAATTAAGGGATGAAAGGTGGTGACAAGCTAAGAAGATGATTCATGATGAAATGATGTTAGTAATCAGGATCAAGTGTGTTGGTGTATTTTCCATGTCTACATTTTTCCCCTCTTTGAAGCAATGCACTTGTTGCGTTGGTTCAAAGAATAAACTGCTATGACCAAAATTTAAAAAAAAATTATTTTTCGGATGCCCCATTGCTACCCCGGTGAGAAGGATTATGCTGGTATATTGCCCCCTCGAGAGATCGGACGAAAATTTGGATATTTGGGTGAACTCGCGAAAAAAGAGGACAAGGTGCCTGACGGGTCTAGAAAGGCTCTAGGATGCCAAAAATGCATTAAAACACCAAAAATGATGCAAAAATGGCCTTTGGTTGGGCAAAAACAGGATTAAGGGTCCAAAACCCTAGCTGGATGGCTAAATTAGGTCAAAAAACCCTAATTTTTAGGCTTAAATAGACCCCAAGGGTTCATTTTCAAATCATTTTCACACTTAGCCTCTAAAGATTTTTGCATTTTGAGCTCTGAGCTTTGATCAAGATGGTGCAAAGATTGCTTCCATGACACATGTTGGAGTAAGTACGAGTGCACTAGCAGCCAACCGATGTAGGACCCATGGTATGTACTATTTCCCTGAATTGTGATTTCAATTTTTTTCATGCAATAAATAGGGTCAAAGTAAAAAAAAGTCAAGCGGCGCTATATAGCACTGTTGAAAATGAAAAATCGGTGTCGCGCGGCCTCTAAGCACGCCACATGTGCGAAGAGTGCCACTGTGAGCCAGTTTAGAAATTAGGGTTTGGGTTTATAGTTAGCTACATGTGCGAAGTGTGCCACGACGAGCCTCTTTGGAGTTTAGGACCTAGGGGTGCAATCAAAATACACCGCGGCGACAGAGTTTGGAGTTTGCAAACTACGTCGCAATTGCAAACATCACCACATTTTCTGTTTGAATTGTGAGAAATTAGTTCGAGGGCCTGATCCTTTTTTTCAAAACTTGACGTAGTGAGCTCTCTTGCATAGGAGGACCTCGGGATACTTAATTCTTGAGAGCACAGATGCCTGGTGCTTAGCAGATTAGATGAGTTACACGAGTTTCTCCAGGAGCAACTTAGTGCCATTGGTCTTTGGTATGTCATGTACGCTCGTCTTGTTTGGAAACATTTGGGGATGATGACAACCTTGGCGGAGTGATGGCACAATGACACATCCTCTTTCCACCTTCCTACTAGCGAGGCCATGGTCACACTGGAGGATGTCTGGCGCATCCTACAACTACCCATCATGGTGAGAGAGTTATTTATGATGTGGATGTTGGGAGGGACTCTTGTTATGAGGTCATGGGGCTTGAGGTGATCATCTTCTCCGAGGGCCAGATTGACTTAAAGAGATACCAGGGCACAGTGCCCACCTTTAGACTTATTGTTGTAGCCATCATATCAGGTCTTCTAGCACCGGATCAGCAGGACTGATATTTTAGTCTGGGTTAGGGATTGGCATGGGAGCAGATGATCATTCACAAAGAGTGCCTTGCATGGGGTCCAGTGATGTTAGCCTCACTTTATAAATATTTGAATGAGTTCTCTTATCTAGATAGTAGGGCCATTGGGGCTGGAGTTACATTGCTGCACGTTTGGGCTTGGGAGCACATTGTAGTGCTTCACCCTTAGGTTACACTAGTTTCCCTAGAGTTGGATGATCTGACTGTCTGGTGATACAGAGGGGCTCAGATCACCTTCACACACATAGGGGAAGGTGGTATCACCCACTGGTGGTGACTTATTGATGAGATGACAAGTTTTACCTGGAGGCCCTGGCTTGGCATGGGTCCATGGATGGATGATGTACAATAGTTATTTTTTGCTCAACATGAAAGACTAATGTAGGGCTGAGAGAAAACTATGATTGAGAGGTACCTATCAGACTGAGTAGCCAGGAAGTTTGGTGATACACAGGACAAACCCGATGACTAGTACATGGCCATATTTTCCCATACTATGAGGGAGAATGCATGGGGCAGACACATCCTAGCAGACGAGGTAGTCACATCCTTCAGGCAGTTGGTGGTGAGGTCATGGCCATAAGATCAGGGACAGAGAGATGTGGGTGTTACAACAACATACACAACTTGGTTTAGACCACCCTTGAGGCTTATAGTTCTAGGTGTGACACTCCCACGATGGAGGCCGAGAGGTAGATCAGTTAGCTGAGGGTAGGGACAGGGAGGCAGTGGGGATGGAGATAGAGACGGGGATGGAGACAGAGGAGTAGGTGGGCCACCTCCACACTAGCCACATCAAACACCTTCCCGGGTACAATAGACACCACCCCAGGAGAAGCCACAACAGTCACCACTTAGGGACGGGGAGAGAGGGGTCCCCCAGTAGTAGCCTCCATAGCCAGATCACTGAGATGCTTTGATTCAAAAATTATAGGCATAGGTGCAGGTTTTGACAGTTGAGAGGGATCAAGCTAGGCAACAAGTCCTAGCACTGACTATAGTGAGAGATCAGGCCCATTCTAAGTGAGACCAGGAGATAGGTCAGAGGTGGTAGCTTGAGAGCACAACCTCGACATCCTAGGGCCAAATAGTATCCATATAGGCATATCGGGAGGCCGTCAGAGAGGTAGAGTATTATAGGCTCCACTATAGACAGGTAGTACCACCAGTAGGTCGGGTGCTAGAGTACTCCCAACACATAGGGATGAGACCACCCGAGGACCATTCCGAGAGACAGGCTAGAGAGGGTAGCAGCCAACAGGGCTAGTTCCTCATTTTGATCACATACAGTATTCATTTTTTATTCATGGGCTCCGATTTGTTATTGCCCCTATTATATTATACACATTTGATCCTGGTCTTGTACCTAGAAAGTTACTCACTTTTATATATATATGAGATGTCCTATTTTAGTTGCGATGAATGGATGCATTTAACTTTCTATGTGTTATGACATGATGTAGTGGTTATGGATGCATTTATTTTTGTAAATTTTCTATGCATTTTATGGTGGTGATGTATGGATGCAATCATGATATGCAAATGATTTTCTATATTATGTCCTAAATGAATTATGTGATGTATTATGACATGTATGCAATGATTGTGCAGGCGAACTATTTTTTGTCTTCTTTTCTTATGCATTTATGAATGATATATGAAATGTAGATGTTATTCCTTTATGCAATATGAATGTGAGATGATACATGGTATTTATGATATACGATATGCAAAGTAATGATGCAATACAATGATTTCTAAGGTGAATGCAATGTTATGTTATGAACTAATATTGTATGATGAGTAATGAACTTTAATGATATGATAATATGCAATGATGATGTAATGCACATGATTATGAGATGGTGACCTTTATGAGATGGTATGCAGTGGTTTCCTATGATATGTGGCACTATGTGATTTATGTAATGGATGTTTTGTATGAAATGATAATGTAAGATGACCCATGATGTGATGATTATGCGATGTAATGATTGATTTGTGGATGCAAATGATGTAATGAACATCGTTATGCAAGATGATTAATGAGAGGATGTTTTATGAAATGTAATGGAAATATAATAATGATGAAATGATAATGATATGTAAATGATAATGTGAAATGGAATTAAAATGACTATTATGTGTAATGAGGTTATTTATGATATGATGTGGATATGATAATGATGACATCTATGATAATTTATTCCATGCATAACTTAATAATGCCTATGTGATAATATCTATAATGGAATGTAAATGATTCTATATTAACAATGAAATGCAATGCATCTATATTTCCTACATGATATACATTATGCTAATGATTGGTGGATGCAGGGAAGATGCATTTTGATAATTTTTTTGAGTAACTGTCATGAAACCATGTTAGTATGGAAAGAAGACAAAAGAAAGAAGATCCAACAAGCTTAATTTATAGTGATGATGATAATGAAACTAGGATTTGGGAAAAAAAAGGCCATTTACTTTATGTTTGATAACACACGTAAGTACGATGCATCAAGGTATTAAGGACCAGGATGGCGTTGTACCTAGTGTGATGTACCTTGAATCGACAATCGGATAGGAGTATCCCTATTCACACTTGACATACAAAACCTTACTTAGAATGAAGTTTATATATTCTAAACATCTCAGACCAAAACATAGAAAAGCAAGCCTTCCTATGTGGTTAACAAGACATCTAAAACACCTTCCCTACAAACCAAACAAAGCATGCATGACCAAGTTATATTACAAGAACATCCAATAAGCATAGTAGATAAAAATTTAATGATCGTTGCCCCATTCCTTTCTCTCTAAAATGTTTTGATTAGGCATCGTCGAGAGGTCCTTGGAATGAGCACAAAATAAAATAAGTCAAAAAGACAAAGATAAAGTAAATAGACAAGCTAATGTTCTTCATATCGCTAGCCAAGACTAAATTGTTGTGATACTTGATGTTGATGTCCATTGTAGGAAGGATGCATCCTAGGACATGTTCTGATCAGGTGATGATGAGATTGATTGGATGATAAGCTATTGATACTCTGAGTTGATTAACTTGCTGACTTATTGACCTAGACTTGAGACTTTGACGATTAGGTGTTCACTTTTGAACCTGCTAGACTTGCTTCCGACTAACTTACCAAAGGATGAAAATGAAAATTGATTTATTATGAATGATGATTATTGCGGGTGAAAGTGAGATGAGATGGGTGTATTTTTTGAAATATTTGGATGTTTTAGAATTTTGAATGTTTTGAGGCTATTTTTAGGATTTTGGGATTTTTCATTTTTTTTGGATTTTTGAGATTTTGGCCAAGAGACTAACTTAAAGACCTATCCTAGGGGTCTTGGGAGCTGATCAAAAGATTAGCCTTGCCTACGTTATACATGTAGAGACCACATAGTTTGACTGACATAGACCTGATTACTAATGAGATAGATGGGCAAATGGATTGCCATTTTATTGCGACGAACGCCTAAAGGATTGACCTAAAATGTCTTGGGGGATGATCAAAGATCAAACTTGCCTACGTTCAAGCTTAGAGATGATGTAGTTCGAACAAATGACTTTACTGACATGATTTTTAGATTTTTGATATTTTGAATGTTTTGGATTTTTGATGGATTTTATGATGTTTTTTGGATTTTTTGATTTTAAGGAAGATCACAAGAATATAAATGAATCCAATATGATGTAGGTACAAGAACATTCCCCTAGTGTGATGTGATAGACTACTTTGATAGAGGTAGGATAAACTGACCCTAGGAATGTGCCAAGTAGTACTAGGGTGGATCATGATATAAACACAAGATCAAGCTATGGTATGAACGCAAATGGATGGTGGAAGGAAATGATGGAATCCAATGGATGAATGGATAAGTGAGTGTGTAGAATAAGCCATGAAGATCTAGGTGGACATAGAGTGCTTTACTTATGCTTGGTGCTTATTTTCTAGGTTTTCACCAAGGTACTTATCCAAAGCACTACCGAAGTGGTTTTCACTAGAGGACAATTTTTTTCTTTACTGTTTTTAATCCTTTTTCTAATTTTTTTGGATTTTTTATATTTTTTTATATGTTTTTGTATTTTTGGTTTTACCCCTAAAAGATCAGGCATATAACTTTTTGAGATGGGAGTTGTTCATGGGCTCCTACAGAGGTTTTCCTTTGGGCATTGATAGCTGGTAGGCTCCTAATTTATAGCTCGTAGTGATGATGAAAGGTCCCAACCAGTTGGGCTCAAATTTTCCCTTGCTCTCTAGATTTGGTAGGTTCTTTTGATTTTCCTTTAGTACTAGCTCACCAACTTGGAAGGTCTACCTCCTGATTTTCTTGTTGTAACTATGCTTGAGGCGATTTTGATAGACTTGTAAGTGATTGAGGGCATCCATGTGCTACTCATCCAATAGCTCTAGCTCATTTAGTCATGATACCTGGTATTCCTCATCTATAATGAGATTTGTAGTGATATCCTCAGGGATGGGAGCTTGATCTCAATGGGGAGGATGGCTTTTGATCCGTAGACCAGGGAGAAGGGGGTGGCATGTGTTGGTGTGCAGATGCTTGTGAGATAGGCCCATAAGGCGGAATTTAGTTGTAGATGCCAATCACGACCAACATCATTGACTATTTTCTTGAGGATCTTCATAATGGTTTTATTGGTGGCTTCTGCTTGGCCATTTCCTTGAGGGTAATGTGAAGTGGAAAAGCGATGTTGGATGTTGAATTTTTGGAAAAGGTCACAAACATCTTAATTTCTGAAAGGTGTCCCATTATTTGAGATAATGGGTTTAGGGACACCATATTAGAAAATAAGGTAGTTCAAGATGAACTTGGATATCTACTTTCTAGTTATGTATGTCATGGGAATGGCTTTGAACCACTTCATGAAGTAATCCTTGGCGGTGATGATGAATTTATGGCCATTGGATGAGGTGGGGGTGATCTTATTGATGAGATCGAGCCCCCACTGTGAAAAGGGCCAAGGTGTGACAATGGGGTGGAACTCCTGAGATAGTGCATGGATGAGGTCCCCATGCCACTGACATTGCAAACATCTTTTGACAAAGTCATGTGTATCCCTTTCCATTATGGCCCAATAATATCCTATCCTCACCAATTTCTTAGCCAAAATCATACCACTCGAGTGTGAACCACAAATGTTGTTATGTACCTCGGTTAAAGAAGTCAGGGCTTCTTCAGTATTTAGGTAGTGTAATAGGGTTCCTTCGATGCTCCTATAGTAGAGGGTTTCTCCTAGGATGAAAAAGCAGGTTGACTTCTTGATCAAGGCTCGTTTAAGGTTTGAGGTTTTGTCAATAGGAAGAACTCCTATTCTTAGGTAGGTGTAAATGTCATTGTAGCAGGGATCATCAGGACCAACGATTTCACACACAAATTCAGACTCTAGTACCTTGAATGCTAGTATGAGAAGCTACTCTATGAGGAATTCCTATTTTGGGATGTTGTGTGGGATCTCCAGGAGTGATCTGATTGTGGCCTTAGCATCTGCTACCCTATTGTTTTCTCTGGGTAGTTGTTCAAATGTAATATCAATCTACCTTGGGATTGCTTGATCATGAGCTAAGAGTCCCCATATACCTTAAGGGCCATAATCTACCACTACACCATAATCCTTAGCCCTAAGACAAGAGCCTCATAATTTTCTATGTTATTCATGCATGGAAACAACAACTTGTAGGATTTGGTAATGTAGTCTCCTTGGGGAGTGATGAAGAAAATTCCTGCTCCTGACCCATGCTATGTAGGATCCATCAAAATACATCTTCCAGTGGTCCATTACACTTAGGCTGAAAATTGATTCATCGAGAAACTATGAGATAAGTAGGTTTTCTACATATATAGGAGCCTCCACCAGTTGATCCACAATTTCTTGTCCTTTGATGGCCTTGCACTATGTATATTCGATGTCATGCTCTATTAGGATCATAACCCACTTAGATTTCCTTCCCATGAGAGTTTCTTTGGAAAGTAGGTATTTGAGCGGATTGATTTTTGTGATTAGCTTGATCTGATGCACCAACATGTAGTGTCTGAACTTCTGAGCTACAAATACAACTTCTAGACAAGATTTTTCAATAGGTGTGTAGTTTAACTCATGTCCTACCATGGTCTTGCTGATGTAGTATATTTCTCTCTCTTCCGTTTTCATCATGTTGGGCTAAGAGAGTGTCGAGAGCTTCCATTGTTGCTGATATGTATAGATTAATGGTTTTCCTGGGATTGGTGGAATTAGAACTTGTGGCATGAGTAGGTATCCCTTGATTTTGCTGAATGTCTAGTCATATTTTTCATCCCATTTTTATGCTACTCCCTTGTGGAGTAGATGAGAATATGGGATTTGTTTGTCTTCCAAATGTGCTATGAATTTGCAGAGAGACTGGAGCCTTCCTTGTAGAACTCTCAGCTGCTTTAGTTTCCTAGATGCTTCCATCTCGAGGATCACCTTGAATTTGGTGGGATCTACCTCAATTCCTCTCATTGACACGATATACCCCAAGAACTTGCCTGACTGTACTCCGAAGATGCACTTCTTTGGATTAAGTCAGACCTTGTATTTTTCCAACCTATCAAAAATGGAGGTCAGAGCTTATATGTGATCTCATCCTTTCCTTGATTTAGCCAATATGTCGTTCACATAATCTTCCATAGTTTTATGGATCATGTCATGAAAGATCAGTGTCATGGCTCTCTGGTAGGTTGCTCCTGCATTCTCTAGCCCAAATGCCATCATATTCTAGTAGTAGGTCCCCCACAGACATGTAAATGATGTCTTATGCTAGTCCTCCTTTGCTATCATGATCTGGTTATATCCTAAGAACCTGTCCATTAGTGATAGAATCACATGTCTAACTGTCATATCCACTATCATGTCAATGTTTGGTAGTGGAAATTCATCCTTGGGACACGCTTTGTTCAAGTCTCTGAAGTTCATGCAAATGCGAATGCCCCCAGTGGGTTTTGAAACAGGTACGAGGTTGGACACCCACTCTAGATAATCAATCGGGCGTATGAATCCTGCATCTAGGAGCGTCTTCAATTCCATTTTGACTAACAAGGCTATTTGGAGATGCATCTTTCTGAGATTTTGTCTCAGGTTTTTCTTTAGGATATACAGCCAAGTGATGAACTACTACCTCTGGATCAAGCCCAGGCATGTCAGCATAATTCCATGCAAAGTTTACCTTTCTTTCTTTTAGGAATGCAACTAAGAGTTCATGTTCTTCCATGAGAAGTGACTCAACATAGAAGGTTATGTGTGGTAGTTCCTTTGCTCCCAGGTTGACAGGATTACATTGTTCTGCCAAGACCATTGATTTTTCTTGATGAAGTGCAGTGAGGGGAATATTGAATCCTTCATCCTCTGGTGCCCCAGAGAGGTTTTCACCATTGGATGCATCCTTTATTTTTACAGTTTTAGGGTCAAAGAGCACCATAGTGTGGTTTTGACTCAAGGACCTTGAGATTATTCTCAATTTCTCACTTTTACAACTGGAATATTCAATCGTCTCCCCATAATAGGCTTGAGTGTCTAGTATGATGTCAAATCTAGCCTTATGATATCCATATGGTACTATATCCCTCAATCCCATCAGCTCAGAGATTGCCTCATCATTTTCAAATGTGTCTAGAATCGGTGGTCCTCGTTGGTCGTAATTGATGAGTTGGGGGTAGACTAGGTTTATTTCATGGGTTTGGTGGTCTGACTCAAAAGATAGGGTGTCGATCATGAGTAGGGAGGAGTCTTCAAAAATCATGGGTAAGCCGGTTATGGTATCCTCATCATCACTACTACTACACACATTGGTTACGTCAAAGGTGAAGTTATCTAAGGGTAGACCTGTGGATACTGGTAGTTGTAAGGCATTTTCCATTAGCTGAGGGGGAGTCTTGACTGTGTTAACTAGTGGACTTATTCCATGTATGGTTACACTCAGAGGGGTTCACCCAAGGCCAATATTTTTCATTGATTTCCCCACAATAATAGGTTCCAATCATCCATTGTTGTTATTTCCCAGACTTCCATTTCTGTTATAGCCCATACCCAACATTAATTGTAGTCCTCTATTTGCATCTCCATAGGAAGGGCTGGTACAGGTCTTTCATCTTGATAGAGGAGACTAGATATGTCTTGCTCATCCACCACTTCTCGGCCTAGATCTCCTCATCTCCTAAATCGGGAAGGATCCACTCTAAAGGTTTGAGCTGTTGTGTTGGTGGGTCATGGCTATCCATGGGATCTGGGGGATTGAGGTAACTCCCTAACCATAAAGGAACCCTTCTTCATTTTGTATTCCCAACACCCACTGTCTTGGATTATAAGCTTGATGTCGGATATATCAGGGATGGTGGGTGTTTTTATCCTAGAAGTGGAGGCTATGTTGGATGGATCCATATATGGAGTTGAGGGGCCTTCATCATTCTTTGGGACATGGGGAACCTTGTAATACTTGGATTCTAGGTTCTTGCAATAGGCAAAGGGTTCACGATCACCATAGATTGTAACCTCTTGGTTTTGGTATGAAAACTTGAAACATTGGTGGAAGGTTGATGGAACTGCTTGCATCCCATGAATCCATGGGTGCCCCAAGAGGATGTTATATGGAAGATCAAGGTCAAGTACTTGATAGATGGTTCCCATAACAGCTGGCCCTACTTGAATAGGGAGTTGAATAGTACCTTGAGACACTCTTTCTTGATCATCGTAAGCCTGAATTGTGATACCCTTACCTTTTTCAATAGAATCTTCAGAGATTTAGAGATTCTTTATAAGCTTGAGTGAAAAAATGTTGAGGCTTGCACCCCCATCCACCAGGACCCTTTTGACCTTATTTTTATGGACTAGGACTTCAAGGTGGAGTGCACGGTTGTGAGATGGCTAGGTGGGGAAGTCCTGATAAGAAAAAAAGTGAGGAGATTCAAAGTGGTGATATTACCGACCATAGCTTGGAATTGCTATGTATCGAGGTTGGCAGAGATGGTAGATGAAGCCAATTCTTCCTCAAGGATTTCTCTATGGGCAGTTGAAATCTTCAGTAACTCCATGATGGAGATCTGAGTAGGGGTTCTTTTTAACTGATCAAGGATTTTGTAACCATTATGGAAAAATTTCTTATTTGAGGTGGAGGTCCTAGATGGCTATGATGCCCCAGAAATGGCGACCTTGCCTTTGTGTGTGGTGACCCCACAATTAGCTTTGGATCCCTTGATGCTAACATAATTGACCATTTCATCAAGGCATGTGACAACTGCTTCATATACATGGCTCACATTACCATATTTTTTCTTCCCTTTGTTGTTTCCTTGGTTGTGATCGGGCATCAAATTCATGTAGATTTTCAAATCTTGATTTCCCGCTAGTTGCTCAACATTTATGATTTTGTCGTTGATGAGGTCTTGGATGACATTTTTCAGTTTCATGTAGTTGGAGGTTGTATACCCCTTGCACTTATGCTAATCACAAAGGAAATTTTCATTGTACCAAGGTGGTTTCACCTAGGGCTCTTGGTAATTATCATAAGTGGGGATTTTGATGGGCTTCTCATTAACCAACTGCTTCATGATGGATTTGATTGATTCCCCAAGGGCTATGAATTTCCTCTTGGGGGAATACATGTTTCATGGGGGTGGTCCCCCTTGATGATTGAGGTTGTTGACATGATTGTGGGGTGGTTATTGGGTTACCACATTGGCTTGTGCATTGTTGTGGTTGTTGTTATGCAGTTGATGGTGTGTTTGGGCACCCTACTTTGGAGCACTGATGATGACCTTAGCATCGACCACTCCACCATTGGTGACATTCCTATTTTTCCATCCATGTGTGAGGTTTCTCATTATAGTTGGTGGATGGGAAACTATCTTGATGTTCAGGATATGTAGGTGTTCCCCCTTGTGCAATAAGGGCCGTTTTGATGTTGAGCACCTTGGGGATCAATTGGTCATATGTGGTGATGCACTGCATCTTTAGATAAAATGCCAAGGTCTTGTCCAAATTATCAATGATAGGGCAAATTTTTTGCTCCTCTAGCATGGTCCATTTGCTTCGATTGGCCTTGGATCGCCATCGTTGTAGGAAGGAGGCAAATTATTCCCCCTTTCCTTGTTTAAGCGTCAATAATTCCTCTAGACTAACATCCGTGCCGATGTTGAATGCATAATTTTTGAGGGATGCATCTACGATTTATTGGAATTTTCTAATGCCCATAGGTAGATGAGAGAACCATTCCATGGTGGGACTAGCCAGGCTCTGAGGAAACAACCATATTAGATATGTATCATTGTACATGACTTCCATGCAATGTACTTGGAATTCCCTGATGTGATCTTTAGGGTTTCCCAACCCATGATATTTGTCAAATTTGGGGATTTCGAATCCCTTTGGGAATGGTATCATGGAAAGGCTCTTGTCAAAAGGATAGGGACATAGATTGTTGGGTGTCCTTGTTGTTTATCCTGATTGAAGATCAAACACTTGTTGCAAGAGTAGTTTGATTTGTGTCATCACATCATCTTAGGGATCAAGAGGTGGAGTGAACATGTTTTGAGGGGGTTGGGGTGTTTCACTGATGGGTGGGGCGTTGGTGGGGGTTTGCTACAAGGTTTTGTGTGTGATTAATGCCTGCATTTGTTGTTGAGCCAACAACGCTTGTTGTTGGTCATGTTGTTGTTGTTTCAACAAAGCTTGTTCTTGGGCTTACTATTGAGCCACTTATTGTTGTGCTTGATACTCTTGCAGGGCTTGTTGATATTCTTGTTGCTGGACTGCTTTCAATCATGCCTGGTATTGAGCTTGTGCTTGCTTAGCTTGATATTGGGCTTGGGCTTGAGCATGCACTTGTTGGGCTACTTGTGTAGCCTGGGCAGCCTGTGTGGTTTGTGTGGCTTGAGTTGCTTGTGCAACTTGGGTGGCTTTTTGTTGTTGTAGTAAATCTTGGGCTTGGGCAACCTGTTGTGTCGCTAATTGTGCTTGTGCTTGTTGAGATGCTAGATGTGTAGCTTGTCGATTTTGGATTTGTTGAAGTGCCTTTTTGCAGGCAGCTTGTCGAGTTTCTTGTAGCGTGATGCTGAATGAATTTTCCATGTTGGGTTTTTGTTGTGGTGGTGGTGGATTAGAAATAGCGTTTAGCGTTGTGATGAGAGGAATGATCATATTTATTATTGGAGTTTGAGTGGTGGATGGCATGATTGAGATGCTTGGCCCTTTGGAAACCATGCTTTGAGAGATTTGAGGGATGGTGGATGTATTGATTTTTGGGTTTTCTTGGATGGTTTCCATCTTTTGTTGTGATATCAATGGCAATACATGAGGATTTGGTATGATGCTTTGATTTACGATAGGGGGGTTGCTTTGATTTTGTTGATTGATAATCAGTAAAGGTGAAAGGCCCAACCCAAGGGGTGATGCCGATGTCAATGGTAATGGTGGGAATGGTGGTGTATTCCATTGGAAAAGTTATGATGAGGATGGATAGAGGATTCCCCCCACTCCAAACAAATCACCTTCTCCTTGTGAGGTTATAGGGAGAGAGGCTTGCATGTCCAAAGGATAAACTAGTGTTGCATGAAAAGAAGATGAATGGGTAGAATCATGAAATGCAAGTGGAACATATGGGTGTAATGGATTTACTGGGATGGATTGGACCAATATGGTGTTGCATCCAACTCTTGGTTATTCACAAGGGGATGTGCTTGAAGGGAATGAATTAATGAGCTTCCCTTGTTAATGATTGGTGGAGTTGGAGCAATGGATGATATGATTTGTGGGATGCTTTGAGTGATGTTTTGACATGGAGGAATAGGTGGGATTGGAGGCATGATCCCAAGAGGTCTCTCCACAAGGGTTCTTACATCATAGTCAGAAGGGAGTTTAGCCCTTTATTTTACCAATTCCAACATGTATTGGGAGGGGTATAACCTCATCATGGAATTAACAACTCGATTATTTTTGGGATTTTTCACCATCCCAAGGATTTCATCTTGTGTCGTCCCTAAGGAATTGTTGGTAATATCCTCTACTTGACCCTCCTCTTGAGGATTTTGTGATGGCAGAGGGAGATTGGTTGGGGGATTTCTTGATCCCACAGGATTCATTTCAGGAGCAGTTTGACTTAGGTCACTTGAAGTTTATGTTTCTTTGTTGATTTCCATATTCTTCTTGTGTTGCGATCTAGTTTTCACCATAAAATAGTGATCAATTTTCAAGAATATGTAGTCCTTTAGATTGATCTAACTTTAGGCACAAAAAGAGAAGAACTATGATGATTAAGGATCAAAAGATGGGAATGAGATAAACAAAAGATGGATGATGTGGATGTTTGAACTCCTGAGAAACCTTGAAGGAGATACTAGACTTTGGGACTTGATTTGGATAGTGAACTTGTAAACTCTAAGAGGTTGGATGTTGTCTTATAGTAGACTCATACACAAGATGATAATTTGACTAAAGGTGTAAAGAAGGATTCATCAAAACACCCCTAGTCAAAAAAGATGATTTTGGATAATGAACTCCTAGACCTCAAGATGTTGGATTTTATCAAGAGGTAAAATTGTTCACAAGGATTTGATAATTTGATCAAATATGTGGAGAAGGATTCGTTAACACATATGTAACCAAACAAAATGATTTTGATTTTCCAAAATTCTAGCATGGATGATATTTTCAATATTTTCAAGAGTTGTTGATGGAGTGATTTTTGATTTTGATGGGTGGGTGAGAGTGATCATTTTGATCCTAGACCAAACCTAGATAGAACTCCTTTCTACCAGTCCTCGGTATTGAAGAACACAGTTGATACTTCCTATGTGAAAAAAAAAACCTTTGAAAGAGATTGGGATTTTGTTGACAATAAAATTCATACAAGTTAGGATTTTTCCTTGAAGCTTTCTTGTAAAAATTGTAAACCAACCTTTCTCTTAGCTCGTGAAGCTTTGAACGACGCTCTTCACGAGCTTTTGGACTATGACTTTTGAACTTGGGTTTTCAGATTTTGATCTTGCGGGGAATCATTTGGAAGAGCACATGTGTGGGGTTCAATTATTTGTTATCTTTGCTTAATGGCTTCCTTTTACCACAAGCAATTCTTTATTAGGTTTCAAACTAAATGTCTAATTTCCTAACTTCTTCTCATCCCAGAAAGTCCATTATGTGAAGAATCAAGGAAATTAAGGATTTTTTTTCCTAATGTTGACTTTAGTGAAAACAAATGATGATTAAATCCAAATACTTAGAAACCTCTAAGGATAGAATCCCTAGGGCAAGCAAGAGCACTTGGATTTGTCAAAGATATTTGTTCCCTCCAAAGGGTTTGAAATTTTGAAGATTTTGTGAATGTTTGTTTTCAAATGTTTTGAGACCCAAGAAAATTGTTTTCGATTCCAAGAGCATGCACAATCCTAGGATGAAAAGATAATATTTTTTGGGTTCCCACTTGGATAAATCTATCTACGCTTACTCTTAGCAGATGATTAGATGCTTGACCACACTAGCTCCCCTCCACAACACACACTTCTTGGGTCAGGAAAACATCAATATCCATGAATCTCCCATGCTTCTCATTTTGGTCTTTCTAAACAAGGGGTTTTAATGTGGGCATTTCATTTGTGGGAGACCATCCATGCAACAAGAGACCATTGATTCCCTTCTTGTCAGAATGATCCTCGTGATACTCAATCTTTCCTCAAGTACCCACACTTATAAACCGGTAGGAAGTTTCTTGGCTTTAGTGTGTTACCGGTTGGGTCATTCTCTTGGGGTGAGTACTTTTTCCCACCAAGGAAGGCCCTCTAAGATAAACAAAAGTGAGCAAACATATCCGTAGTTCGATCGATCTTTGTTGAAATAAAAAGACAAAACACACGCGATATGTTCCACTCACACTCGCAAGATTTGTTCTTTTTTTAATCCCAAATGAAATGTGGAAGCAATCAATTTCACAACTTAAGACCATCAAAAGGCTTTTGATTCTCAAGATCACTGTGAGGTGCGAGAGAAGCGCATACTCCTTTTAGATGATATTATTTTGGGTAAGTGATTACAAAACAAAGATACACATGTTCATTTTAAATCCTCAAAGCAATGATTAGGTTCTTTTTAAAGAACGAAAAGGAAAGATGAAAGTTACTTTGTTCAATTTTTAACCTTAAACAAAATCTAGTAAGTTTCTATAAAGTTCTTTTTAACCTTTTGTAGAAAAAATGAAAGCTTTTGTAGTGTTCTTTTTAGAGCCCAAAAGAAATTTAGTGTGCCCTAAAAGCATGAAGGTAATCAAATCCTTAGAAAGGGATTATAAGTTCTCCCAAAGTGTTTAAAAACACTTAATACAATAAGAATATGATGTCATAGTGAAAGACTCCTCTTTGTTCTCTTCTTTCCTCAACCTATAAACTGATTAAAACAAAGAAATACAGGGACAAAAAATAGGTTAGGAGTTCAAAATATCCAAAATAAAAAAAGCACATGTCAAAATTAACTGAATTTGAGCTTTTTACTCCACCCCAATGGTGTAGTTCATGGGTGTGGTAGAGTTTGAAAAGGTTAGTGATGCTATATAGCGTCACTAATGATTGAGAGTGGCGCTTTGCACTAAAACAGAGACCGCGATTGCGGCTCTATTATGCCAGCGACGCTATTTGGAATTTGGGAAGCCCGTGGTTGAGTTTGAAATTTGAATTTTTAGGGCGGGAAGACTTTAGCAGCGAAATTTGAGGATTGGAGAGGCACAATATAGTGCTGCTTGAATATCAGTGACTGAGTTTCTTGTAAGCTACGAAGAATCACAAAAAGCACATAATTTCTCAAAAAACGTGATGGAATCCTTCAGATTTGCCCTCCTTCTAGTGCCAAAATGTGAACCCCAATCTTAGACCTGTACAAACATAGCAAACAAACACACTCTTAAATTCAAATGCAAGTTAGAACTAAGATACGCCATGAAATTCAGCTACAATGCTCAAAATAGGAAAGAAATGAAGAACAAAACAAGAAAAGTAATTAAATCATATTTAAGCATGCAAACTCTCAATCCCATGGGGGAGTTAGTGCTAATTTGATGTGTAAATTGGCCCTTCCCCGACTCCTTTGTGTGGTTTGATGATTTTGATGAAGATTGATCCACTTGGTGAGGAAGAACAATGTGATTCCTTGATAAAATCTGCAATAACCTAGTTATGATAATGAAAAATTCTTATGAAAATGGATGGAATTGCTCTAAATGTGAAGATAGTAACTTTGCTATAAGTTGTGGATCCAAAATACAAAGGAAAGCCTCTTATTTATAGATGATAATGTTGAAGAATAAGGAAAAATAGAGCAATGTGGGATCATTCAACATCCAATGGCCAAGTGCCACTTGTCAAGATGTGAATGGAGGAAGCTTGAGCACATTTTGATGAATGAGCCAATAAATGATATTAGGTGGATTTTGAAATTCATGAAATGACTTGTTGGAGAGGGATAGAAAATGACTTAAATGCCACTTGGCTCAATGCACAAGGACATGTAAGAGGATATAAATGCTTTGATGGAAGGACAAATCCACTCAGAGGGATTTTCAAACTTGGAGGAATATTCCCCTAAAGATGCCATGTTGAGAGAAAATATAGATTTAATAAATCAATTAAATGTATTTTCATGTGCAAGTGACAAAATCTAGAGAAATTAGGTGATTAGGATTAAATTAATCAAGATTTAATTAATTTAATAGGAGATTAGTTGATTTGACCATTTTGACTTAGATTTGAGGATTAATTTAAATCAAAATGAGAGGAAGATGACTTAGACTTAATTAAACAAAGATTTTCATTTATTTAATTAAAAGGAGATGATGTTAGATTAAATTAAATAAGGTTTAATTTATTCAATTTAATAGGATGACTTTAGATATTTAATTAAATAAAATGAATTATTTAATTAAATAGAGACATAGGGTTAATTAAATCAGATTGATTAATTTAATTAACAGGAGAAAATGACTTAATCAGATAAATAATGATTTATTCAATTAAGGGATGAAAGGTGATGACAAGCTAAGAAGATGATTCAGGACGAAACAACATTAGTAATCAGGATCAAGTGTGTTGGTGTATTTTCCATGTCTACACTTTTTCTAATAGACTGAATAGTGTTACTAAGAGTGAAGAAAGGGACAAGGAATTGGAAGATCTTAGAGAGAAATAGAATAAAAAATTGAATACAATCATTCATGCAATAGAGGAAAGTGAAAGAGAAAACCGTGAACCAAGAATGGAAGAAGATAGAGTATGCATAAATTAGCAAAGGTGTGTGCAATCAACCATTAATGAGCTTGATTTCATACATATGAGTGAATTTATTGGTAAGTGCACCTTTGAATTTAAATTTGTTAAAAACAAAAAAGTTAAGATAATTCATTGTTATAGTAGGATATTTGAAATGTAATCATGTGAATTTAAAGACAAACCTACTGTAATTCATGCAAAAAACACCATGAATATAGTAATATAAATTAAGGTAAATTTATTGGTTAGGGTTAATCATTTTCTTAGGGTAAATTTTAACTAGTTAGGTTAGTTTGTTTTCATAGGGGTTTTTTTTCTAGTTTGTTCTCGCCATTAACAAATTATGCTTAATTTAAGAAACACATGAGAGTGAATTGAAATATTCTTAAAACATTGCATTGTGAATTGAGAAAACAAAGCCATGTAAAGTAAATACATGCTTAATGTAAAAAAAAGAAAAAAAATCATATATATATATGTGTGTGTGTGTGTGTGTGTAACCTTCATATATACATGGAAATACAAAATTTCTCTTTGTAAAAGATGTGAAAGTGGAAAAAAGGAAAAAAGAGGAGTTGAGCTTCAAGTAGCAGGGTGGCTAATCAGTCAATTTCGGATGCTTTGTCCATAAGGGTAGTATATCTTAAGTAAGGATTGTCCTTGTGACTTTCAAATTCAAGGGTATGGAGGCTAGTCAAAAAAGTTCAGAGAGGAACTAATTATCCTTGTTCCAAAAATAGAGGAATATCATCAGTAGAGGGAATCCCAATGGCTAGGTGTGCGATAGAAAGGACATAATCCAAATTCCCCAAAAAATTAGGTCACACTATCATCTGAGAAGCTTCACAAACTTTAGCAACAAAAATCCAAAGATCCAGGAGTGAGGCTATGAACCACAAAGCCAGGTTTGAATTCAGTTGGTAATATGCTTTGGATTCCACAAAAATTTCCCCAAGGACCAAATGGAAATTGGATTTGGTAGCCAAATTCCTGAGAAAGAAAATCTTATTCAGCCTCTGGGTGGTAATGTGACCTAGAAAACCATTCTAGAAGCAAACACAAGTTAGGAAACTATGAGTGTCCATGGCTTGGAAGCAAGGAAATACAAGTAAAGAAGAGAAAAATGATTGAAGAAAGCAAAAGATGTGAAATTTCAAAGGAAAAATGCAGAATTTATAGAAAACCATGAAGAAATTTGTAGTACATAGTTGCTTGGATCGAATTCTTGGAAAATGCGAGTTGAGGTGGCAACACGACAATTTTCTCTAGAGTTTGATGTTAAATCAAATAAATTCTCACATAATGTATGGCCAATGGTTTGAAGTTTTCCAGTACGAAGATCACGAATCAAGCAAATTGAAGATTTCAAAATTTAATGATGGTCATTTCATTATATTTTATCGAGTTGTATTAATCATGAAGGTGTCCATGTGTGCATTTTAGAAAGGAAAATTAAGCCGGTAAGGTGTCACACATCATCATCTAGAAATTAAAGGGAAATAATATGTGTGTGTTAAGGTGTGTGAATTAAATGTAGAGTATTATAGTCAGGTTTAGGTGTAATCACGATAAATTTGATGCATTAATGTTAGTGTAGCATCATCAAATCGAAGTGCTAAACAAGTATTTTAGCGGTTTCCATAAAATATTTAAAAAGGAAGGGTGGTAACTGGTATTTCTAAATTTAGAACTAATTTGGTTATGGATTACTTGTTGCTAAATTTTAACTTATGCATAACTTTTTTACAAATAGCGAATTGCAGTTAGTTGGAATTTGGCATAAGGATGGTAAAATTTAGCTAGAAATTCGCACCTATAGGAAATAATTAAACAAGTTTTGGGAATTGGTGAAATGATGAAGGAATTCCCATTAAATGAAAAATTAAAAGGTAACCTTGGCTACCACTATGATTCCCAACCTAATTGCGAGATTCATTTCCTGCAAGTTGAAGCAAATGAGCTTACAAGGAAATATCAAAAGAGAAAATTCAACTCTTTAGGTTATCCAAATATCTCTATTAGGGATATGAATTCTTGACTAGTAGTAGAGCTATGTTTGAGGGGAATTACAAAGATAACCTTACTGGGACTATGGACGCCTGAGTGGCAACAAGGATCTATCCATGGTTGGATTTGGAGGATTACCAAATTATGTAGTTCAATGTTTTAATGAACTAGTTTTTTCACCGAGTTCCAAAAATTGGAATTAATCAAAGCACACCCTGATACTTTCTAGAGAAATTATATTGTCTTTATGCCAAAATTCAAGTAAAGATAAGGAGTTATTGTTGGAAAATATGTATAAGTTATAATTTTTAGCAGGTGATTCAATCTCGGGTTTCTTTTAAATTTGGTTTTATTCATTGCAAGTTGTTGTGTGGTCTCACAACACGCCCCAAGACTATAAGACTTGGGGACCCAAGTGAAAACTAACGCTTATGGCAGGTGTTGGCTAGTCGAAAGGGATCTCCAGAAGTTAAAGTTAAAAGGAAAATTTTGGATTAATTTGTGATTCGAGTGTACCGGGTACTGGAAGGAAAGAAGTGTTATAATATCAATACAAGGTTCTGGTGAAGTGTTCTGGTCTGGGAGTGAAGGTTTAGGAAAGTGTGGAGGTTCTAGTAAAATCAGGGATTTGGGATCGTTTTATTTCGGTAAAAGTTGAAGTGTCAGGTACCGGGTACTAGGTAATAGTGTTAAGTTTAAAGTTAAATGTTTAAGTTTGCCGAGGGGTCCAAAGTTCTGACAACCCACCTAAAAGATAATTGTGTAAGAATGTATTTTGAAGCATGATATTTATGTCTTTCTTAAAATGATGAGTTATTAATGATAATTTTGTTTTCATGAGAGTTTTATGAATGTTTTAAAAGGGATTTAATATTTGGAATTTTTACTTGTAGGAGGAATATATTGTTATGCAATATTCGGGTATGAACGGTCAAGAAAACTTGGATTGCAGCTAGATCCGATAGTTTTACCAGGTTCGGTAGCATCTGAGTCTGAACTTGGATGTAGGAACAAATTTTGACTTCATCATTCTAAATGTATGGAAGTTCCTACATTTCATTGGGCAGATTTATTTATATTCAAGTTATTATCTTGGTGATAATATAAAGAAGAAGATCCTGAAAGGTTTTAAAGTGCTAAAGAAGGTTGACATCTGTTGACTTCGTAAAAAATTCTCCTACCAGTTGTCATATTCCATGTGCCTTGTGATTCATCCCTCATATTTCCTCTCATGTATTTGTCTAATCTCCCAAGTGTCTTGTTCTTATAGAAGGCCAGGAGATGTTTCTTTTTAAGTTAAGTTCAAAATTTGTGGATGTCGAAGAACCAAAACTTCTTTAAGTTTTGGTCTTTTTCTTGTTTTCAGTTCGATTCCAGATTAAAAATTTGTATGCACATAGAAGCTAATCAATATCAAAGCCAATTTAAAAGCTATTTCCTCATATGAAATCCACATAACTGACTATTTGTTCTAGTTGGACAAGACTATGTGATGCATCGTTTAAGGGTGCATATAGAACCTACATGGTGTTCAAATAATCCCCCTCTCTTAAAAATATTGCATCAATTTGTGCCTAGATGTGAAGCAATCTGGTGACGTATGGAATGGTTTGCTATGGTTTGGTTAATTCTTGGGTGATGTGGCCAATAACACATTCAATAAAATTTAATCATTACTGAATAAAGAAATTCATGAAATTCAGGATGGATTAAAAAAAAACCTCTTTTATTCTCCAACTTTGCTGCTACAATGAAAGAAACACCCTTATATCTAAAAAACTGCCAAAAAAAAATCAAAAATTTCCCTTTTTTGGTAGTTTTTGACAATTGTTAGCTTTTTTGCAATTTTAGGTAGTTTCGCATACATATCCCTTTGAACCCAAATTTATTTCCTAAAAAATTCCTAAAACTAAGGTGGCATGAATTTCCAACTTACATTCAAAATTGGAAACATGATTTCCAAGTTATTAAAGAAAACAGTTTTCTAAAAACCCGAAAAAAACACAAAAATCTGATTTTGAGGGCCAAGATAAAAGAATTTGGCCTTAAAAAAATGTTGAGATGGCCCCCAACTAGTTGGCAATGCTATCAACATCTCATAATGAAACTGCCTATAAAATTTCAGCCCAAACAGACATCCGAGTCAAAAGTTATGATCATCGAAAGTCCCTACATCATTCTCATTTGGTTGAAAAGAACGTGGCTCCTGCAAGTTGTTGTCTTCAAACTATTTCCACTTGTTGTGATCCAACTTCTTCACTTCCCACTTTGGAATCCATGTGCTATCTATTGCTGGTAATCCATCCCACTGTACCAAATACCTATTATATTGACCTTGTTGAGTGGATGTAGTTTGCTTATCTAGAATCTATGCAATCTTTTCCTTCTTATGTGGAATTTGATGGTGCCAAGCCATTTCTTATCCACTATCTTCATCATGATCCTCTCCGTGGAATGTATAGAAATTAAAAACATTAAATACAGGAGAAATATCTAAGTTTTCTGGTAAATTGACCTCATAGGCATTATCATTGATCTTCTTTGTAATTGTGCAAGGACCAATTTTTATGTACTTCAACTTGTGATATGTTCTTATAGGAAACATATGTCTTCTCAAATAGACCATCACTAAGTCACCTTCATTGAATACCTGATGTTGCCTAATAGCATCCACATAAGTCTTGTACTTCTCAGTACTGTCTTGCAACTTTTGCCTCACATCTTGCTGCAATTTTTGAAGATGTTCTGCAAATGCTTCCCCATCACCACTGAATCTATCTTTCATAGGTAACTGTACCAAATCTAGAACACCCTTAGGATTCCTACCATACACAATTTGGAAAGGTTATTTACCTATTGATCTGTTTACAAAAATGTTATAGGAAAATTATACTTGGGGTAATGTCAAGCTCCATTATTTAGGCTTCTCTCCAACAATGCACCTTAACAAATTTCCCAAACTCTGATTGAATAGCTCTATTTTTCCATGTGTTTGAGGATGATAGGCATTGCTAAACTGTAACTTGGTCCCCATCTTCTTCCATAAAGTCCTCCAAAAATGACTTAAAAATTTGGTATCCCTCTTAGACATAATAGTCATTGGAACACCATGTAATCAAACAAATTCTAAAAAAAATAGTTCTGCTACCCTGGCTGCATCATTAGTTTTCTTATAGGAAATGAAATGAACCATCTTCAAAAATCTATCAACAACTAAAAAAATGGAATCATTACCTCATTTGGTGTGTGCAATCCCCAACACAAAGTCCATGCTCAAATTTGTCCATGGTTTGGTGGGTACTGGTAATGGCATATACAACCTATATTCTATGAATGCCTTTTAGCCACTTGAAAAATTCTGCACCTAATTATATACTTACTGTTCTCCTTCTTCATCTTTGGCTAGTAGTATTTGTCTTATACTAGGGTAATTTTCATATCCTTTCCAAAATGACCAGCAAACCCACTACTATGGAATTCTCTGATAATATTTTCTCTCATTGAGCTAGCTAGTATTCATAGTTGTTTCTGTTTAAAGAGATAACCATCCTACATAAAATATTCACCCTTGATGTGATTCAAGTTACCAGATATTAGAGCTTTCATCTATTCTACAATCTCCCAAAAGTCATCATCTGATTCATGCATTTTTTATGGCATCAAATCCAATTACTTCAATTTCCATTGTGGTCAATAGTACAACACGCCTACTCAATGCATCTGCAACTTGGTTTTGTTTTCTAGACTTATGTTTTAGAAAAAAAGTGTAGCCCTATAAGAAAGAGACCCATTTGGCATGCTTACTATTTAACATTTTTTGTTTATTCAAGTATCTTAATGCAATATGGTTTGTAAAAAACACAAAATCTTGGGGAACTAGATAATGCTTCCAATGTCTCAATGCTTGAACAATTGCATAAAATTCCAAATCATAAGTAGAATAATTCTTCCTCACCTCATTTAAATTTTCACTAAAGAAAGCTATAGGTCTACCTGCTTGGCTAAGTATTATTCTTATTCCTACATGGGAGGCATCAAATTCTACTTCAATACCCTATCAAAATTTGGCAATGCAAGTTTAGGGGCTTTAGTTACCTTCTTCTTCAAAAACTTGAAGCTCTCCTCAACATCCTTAGTCCATGCAAATTCCCTTCCTTTGGTGCATTTTGTTATAGCTACTACAATACTACTGAAATTTTGAATGAGATTTTTATAGAAAGTGGCCAACCCATGAAAAATTATTACCTCTATAATGCTACTTGGACTAGGCCATTCTAGAAATTCCCTGACCTTTTCTGGATCCATTCTGATGCCATCTTCATAAATGACAAAGCCTAAAATGACAAAACTATTTTGCATGAATTTTCACTTCTTCAAGTTTGTATAGAGCTTCTCCTTCCACAACACATCCAAGATAATGAGCTGTTGTAGGTGCTCTTCTTTTCTTTTTCTAAAAACCAAAATGTCATCAAAATAAACTACCACAAACTTACCAATGTAAGATTGTAGTACAATATTCATCAATCTCATAAATGTACTGGGTAAATTATACATCCCAAAAAACATAACCATCCACTCATACAAACCATCTCTATTCTTAAAGGCTATTTTCCACTCATCCCCTTCTAAAATTCGGATAAGGTGATAGTCACTTCATCGATTGATCTTGCTAAAATATTTGGCCCCTGTCAGTGCATCCATCATGTCCTCTATACGAGGGATTGGGAACCAGTACTTGATGGTAATCTTATTAATTTCTCTCCTATCAATGCACATCCTCCACATGCCATACTTCTTTAGGGTTAACAATGTAGGTACAAAACATGGGCTCGTGCTCTCTCTGACCACACCTTTTCCGATGAGTTTTGTTACTTGTTTATTTAGTTTTACATGTTGTGTTGGATTCATTCTATAAGTTGCTTGATTGGGTAGAGTTTCTCCTAGAATCATATCAATATGATATTGAATATCCCTCTTTGGTGGTAGACCATTAGGCAACTCATCAGGAATAACATCAACAAACTCCCCCAATAGCTCTGCTACTTCTGGTGGTACTAAAATTTCTTCCTCTTCTCTTTTTAATAATAATGCATAAAAACACCCTGTCACCTTCATTTCTTTGACAATTTCTCTTTCAAACAACATGGTCTCACTTTTCCCTTCATCCTTAAGAGGCGAAGAATCACCTTAGATCCATCCTTACAAAATGTGTATGTGTTTTTCTCTCCATCATGCATAACCTTTCTATCATATTCCCATGTCCTTCGCAACAATACGTAACAAGCATCCATTGGAATGACATCACACCATATCTCATTCTTATAGATATTCCCTATGCTAAACTTGATTAAACATCTTTTATCAATAGTGACTTCATTTCCTTTTTAAACCATGCAATGCAATAGGAATGGGGATGCTTTTCACAATGTAAATTCAATTTTTCTATCATTTCTCTAGAGACCACATTGTCACAACTACCTCCATCAATAATAACTTGACATACCTTTCCACCTGAAGTGCACCTAATTCTGAAGATATTCGTTCAAAGCCATGAATCATCAAAGTTTTTAGCCTATGATTTCTCCTTCCCTAGAATTGTCATTGATCTTATCATCATGAGGCTTTCTCCCATATCTAGTGAAACTTCTAGTCCTACCCCTTATGCTTCATTTTTGGATTGAAATAGGTTCACCTTGGGTTGTCCTCCTTGATTATTGGTCTTGCATGTTATAATTTGAGCATTCAAATGCCTTGTGTCCTTCTTCTCCACATCTGAAACACATGAAATTCCTTTGGTTTTCTCATCCTCTACCACTACCATAACCTCTACCTCTCTTAAATCCCCTTCCTCTTTCTTGATTTTGAGAATCTTTCTGAGTGTCTACCTATTTTTATAGTCCTTGGGATGAATCTCCCCTACCATAATTTGAACCTCCTCAAAATGGGGATGATGTACCCATTTTTCCTCCTCTATTCCTTTGAAGATATTGTCTTCTTTGTTTCTCTTCAACCTTTCGAGCCAATTGGTAGGCCTCCTCCATACTATTGACACGATGCATGCTCAATTCATCTTGAATAGATAATTTATATCCATTTACTTATCTAGCAGCCATTTGTTCATCAGTTTCTTGATGCTCTACATGTATAGAAAATTGTAAAGCTCATTTGTATAATCTTCCACAAAAGATAAATTATGCTTTAAATTTTGAAACCTATGAAAAAGGGTTTGCACATAGTCTATGGGAAATAATTTTTCTCTCAACTTCTTCTCCATTTTATTCCAGCTCTTGATCTTATTCTTTCCTTTCCTTGTTCGTTCCTTTTGAAGATGATCCCACCTGATCATTACATGACCCTTTAACTTGGTGCATGCAAACTTTACCTTCTGTTTCTCTATCATGGATTTCCATTCAAAAAATTTCTCGATCTCATTTAGCCAATCTATCAACTCCTCTGGTTTAAGACTACCCACATAGTCTGAAACATCAATCTTGATCCCTTCATTTTTCCCTTCTAAGGCCCTAAGCATTCTCTCTTCAAAGCTCATGCCTTCTAATTGTTCTTCTTCAAGTTTCACATCTCGATTTGTGCCTCCTTACAGGATTGTCTCTTGATCAGAATCATCTCCTCCTCTTCCCATTCTTTGATTCACCATTTGGTTTGTAAGTTCTTCTACTTGTCTTTGCAGAATTTTCATTTTTCTATGCATCTAAGAAATACCTCTTCCTCTACCAACCATCTTCTTGCTCTGATACCAAATGATGTAGCCAATAACACGTTCAATAATATTTAATCATTACTGAATAAAGAAAGCCAGGAAATTCAAGATGGATTCAAAAACAAACTTCTTATATTCTCCAACTCTACTGCTACAATGAAAGAAACACCCTTATATCTAAAAAACTAGAAAAAAATAAAAAAAGCTGATTTTGAGGGCCAAGATGAAAGAATTTGGCCTCAAAAAAATGTTGAGATGGCCCCCAACTATTTGGCAATCCTATCAACATCTCATAATGAAATGTCTTGTAAAATTACAGCCCAAATGAACATCCGAGTCAAAATTTATGACCGTCATAAGTCTCCGCATCATTGGGGCATGCGTGGATAATACCTGGGAGAAACTTTACTTTTTCAGTATTTTGATGCTTTATTTTAGAATAGACATTTAAATTTAAGAAAATGTTCCAAAAACAGATAAATGAATGGAAATTTTATTGCAAATATTTTGATTCCATGATATTGCTGAATGATTAAAGCTAAATATACTTAAGTGAAAGCAAGTTATTTAAATTTCATGAAATTTTATTGTAAATTTGTTGATTTCATGAAGTTGTTATATGGCTGGACTGAGACTTTCTTTTCTGATATCTATATTTCTTTGAGAACTGAAACAAAAGACCATTTACCCCTCATGATTAATAACATTATCACAATGAACCCTGATGCAAACCTAGTGTGGTGAAGACTTGACATAAATGGGCCTTGGGATTAAGCTGAGTCAGCCTAAGATTTAGGTTGCCTTGGTTCATTCTTTCAAGTAAAGATAGGTTCTCTCAGTCTGTCTATGAGGATTTACCTACATTGTTGGTGTGTGACTAGCATCATGAACACCACTTCCTATCATTTATCTTTGTATCATTGACATTGCCATTGTGGAAGTGGAAACACTAACACGAGGTTTGACTAAGACAAGCCCCTAAATGGCACAACATCTCTTCTCTTTGTGAATGTGTAGATTTTGGGTTTGAAGAGGATTGAAGAAAGATTGAAGAATTTTTTTTTCTTTGTTGCATTTGATTCCTTGCATCTTTTCAACTCACAAAAACTCACCTACAAAATCATTCAATTGTGTTTTGACAACTCTACAACCAAAATTCAGAAGCTCGAGTCTTTCATCAGAGGAACCCAAAAATAGCATAGTAGTCTACAAGGACTCATACGCCCTTGGGAAAATCAATCCTCCTGCAGTGATCAGAACCAATTTTTTTTGGTAGGTACACAATTCTCTGCACTTCCCAGATCTACCTGCAAACTACTATTGCAGTCTGTACATTGTTCGATTCTTACATTTTAGATATTAGGTCATATAGTCTAATTAGGTTAGTCATTGAAAATCAATTTCAATCCATTTATAAAGCCCAAAAGGATGAGATCTAGGTCTTATTGACTCACCTTCATGGTTCAAAGTCAATCTAAACACCTTGATTTGCATCCTGATGTATCTTTGAAAAAGAAGTAAAAGCTATCCTAGTTTTTATGCACAAAACTTAAGTGTTCACCCTTTTTCTATGCCACAAGTCCAAATCACACAAACCATTGGAATGAAAATAATGGAATATACAAACACTTACATTGGATACATTCACTAATGGAAGAAATCATCAAGCATCACAAGGCTAAAAGAACTAAGTTCTAAGATCAACACATTCATTGAATTCAAGTTATGGCACAAAAAACCAACGCAATAAATTTGAGTCGACAAAATTATTGAACATGATATTAAATTCCTTATAACAAGATTTAGAAAAGGAGATTTCAAATCCCCCATTCCAATTCATCCAAATTCAACTTAAAATTTCAAATTTTCTAAATTTCCTTCGATGTCAAAAATGAAGAATTTTACAAATCACCAGAAAAATTTCATCAAAAAATGAATTTTCAAAAATAAAAAAACTAAAGATACCATCTAGTAGAAAAAAATCCCAACACCCTTTTAAGCTATAAAAAAATCATTTTTCACAATTCCCAAAAATTGGGCATAATAATGATGTTTGGGGAAATTCTAAAAAAAATTACATAATAAATAATACACCATCTAAATATACAAAATAAAAGACTTTGGGAGGTTTTAACACTCCACCAATCCATTTGCAACCTTCCAAATTGAAAAAAAACAATCAAAGGAAGATAATTTAGAAACTTAACACATTTTTAGCCAAAAATTGAAATTAGATCAAGTGGATTTTTAGTTAGTGGTGCATATAGAGGATTATACTTATTTTATCACTTCAAGAATCAATTGACCAAGAGTGAAACCACTATGTTCCTTTGAGATAATTTCATTAAGAACATCCTTTAGTTTGTTAGCTATTACCTTTGATACCACTTTGTACATTGTGTTGCATAAATAAATTGGTTTGTAGTCATGAATTTTCTCAAAATAAAATAAAATTTGGAATTAAAGTCAAGAATGTCTTCAAATCCTTTAGCATTATTCATTTTCTCCTTGATTCTTCCACAATTTTAGTGAGATCTTCCCTAGTAACATCCCAGAATGTTTGAAAAATATTTGTAGGGAACCCATCTGGGCATGGCGCTTTGTCCTTCCCCAATTGGAAGGTTTCTTTTTTGACCTCCTTGTTTGATACCTCTTTATAAAAATTCTACTTTGTTCTTTCAAAACCAATTTGGGAATATATTCTAATATTTCCTCTCTTGTTCTGCTCTTTGTTTAGTAGTTTCTCAAATATTTTTACCACTTCCTCAATTTCAGTGTTTTTTTGATACCTTTCTTCCATCCCAGTGAGAGATTTCTATGTTTTGATTATGAATTCTATTGGATTTCATCATATTGTGAAAGAATTTTGTGTTTCTATCATCATCCTTCAACCGTGTTTCTCTCAATTTCTGCCTCCAATATACTTCTTCTTGTTGGAATCAAGGATCACTAAGAAGGGGGGGTGAATCGCTATTCTACAATTTTTACCTTTATTAATCTGACCCTTCAAACATTTATAACATTCAATCAAAAATAAATATGCATGAACATAAAACAAACAACCACAACACCATAACACAAGGATTTTTATGTGGAAACTTTGTTAGGGGAAAAACCACAGTGGATGGCCAATCCACAATATGATCTGAGTATACTCAAAACGAAGTTTACAATATGGGAATGCACTTGCATTCAAGAACACTGCCTAGAGCTCACTGCTCAAAGAAGACTCACTATCATACAAAGATAGTTAGATTAAATCCATCTGAGAAATTTGAATTGAGAGATTAGCATCTACATATGCTTGATTATAGTTCCAGTTAGGTTCAACAATCGATCTTCTATCCTTCTAACCGATTCTACACTTCTGCTTTGCTCTACTCAAACTTGCATCACAAAATCCTTAATTCACAGGTGAAATTGTGCATAATCTCTCTTTTACACTTCTGATATTCACAACTTTCATTGACACACCTTGCTCACATCTCAAAATGATATGATCGATCACTTATATATATCCACGACTAAGAATTTAATCACAACATGTCGACTTTAACAAGGTATGAAAACATTTGCAAACATGTGCACCGACCAAAGTTGGCTATAGCATAGCAATGATCAACATCATCATGTATGAACACAAAAATACTTAGACAATTATTTCTCAAGTATCTGCAACATGTTACAATCACCAAGTTAGCTTTTGTACTAATAAACAGAGAATTAATCAACCGAACCTTTTAACTCGCACATGGATCAATATGAGCCACTAAGATTCAATAGGAACAAATATCATAGATCAAACAACATTCCCTGAGATACACAACACAAAATAATAACATAAAATCTTCATGTGAATCGATGAACACAAAACTGTTGGATGCTCTATTCTTCCTTGACTGTCTTCAATCTATCTATCGATATGATCAAATGATGATGTGTGGATCCAATCAATGACTAGGGTTGCCATCAATAAAAACACCAAATGATATTTGAAGTCTCTCTTTCCAACAATCTCCCCCTTTGGAATTGATGGCAACATTTAGTGAAAAATGACTAAGTGTTGGATCAGTACCAACATCAATACACTGCCACTCTTCAAAAATTTCAAAAACACAACTCTCCCCCTTGAGATGATTATGCATTTTTCACTCTACTACTCTCCCCCTTTGAAATAAATGGAAAAGGTAGGAATATTCATACCAAAAATTTAAAAAAATCTTCAAACTATACAAGCATGCTTCTGTAAGTTACACAAACTTGAAAATATCTGCAAAATCTTTCTTCAACAGGATCAAATTTGTGTCCCGAACCCTTTTGAGACTCTCCAAAATTGTTATGTGACCAAAAAATAAGTAAGATTGAGTATGTGCGGAATCAAGGTTCACTGGATCACCAACTGCCTTAGCATCTTCAGCTTCATTTAATGCACTTGACATTATTTCTATCTTCAGACCAATTAGGCCTCTAAGCTCACATGATCTTTCCACAATTTTGTCATTGTCATGCTTAAAGCTCTATATCTTGTCAAGTAGAGATATCACCCAACCTTCTTGCTTTCCAACACCACTAGCTAAAGGATCAAAAGCTTTAGAAATAGCAGCTAACTATTTTTCAAGATCCTTAACCTTCTTCTCATTGACCTTAGTAAATTTTGACAAAGACAAACATGAATTATAGATCTTTCCACCTTCAAATAGAGGACTTTGAATATTATTCACATAGGTGGCTAACATATTTTTATCATTAGTTATCATTCCTTTCAACCTACTTAACCTTTTGGCATCAAACTCCTTCTGAAATTTAACCATGGTTGACTTGTCAAGAGACTTGAAATGAGTACTTACAAAGTTAATGAGCTTCTTTAGTTCACTGAAGGAGGAACCGGGTGGATCCTTGACATGAGTAGAAATTATTTTCTCCAGAACTCTAGATGCAATATTTAAGAGTTCACTATCCTCAATGTGAGACTTCAAAAATTCTTCTCTAGCCTTTGCCTGGGCAGATGATGCAACCTTCAATTTTTGAATTGGGGATAGAGTAGATAGGTCGATGGGACCTGCAACCAATTCAAGGTCAAATTCTTCCTGCTACTCTACTAGAAATTTCATCACTGCCTCTGCAGTGTCTCTTGCTTCCACTGGAACTTCCTTTACATCAACTTTCTTTTCTTCAACCACTGTTTCCTCAGCTGCAGACTTTTTCTTATCTTCAGGAATCTCCACTTTCTCAACTTTCTCAACTGATACAATTTCAAGAGCTTCAATCTCCATAGGTATTTATGTATTATCCTTATCAAGAGTAATATAAGTATCTTCAACTGTATCTTGTTTTTCTTCTTCTTTTTTTGGACCAGATGAGACATCTTTATCATGTGTTTCTTCAGAGACAACATCAATTTTGTTGCTTAACAAAACTTTTCTCAAAATTTCTTCAGTTTATTCTCAACTTCTTTAGTCTAACCAATCATGAGCTTATTCACTCTTGTTTTTCTCTTGAATTCCTTTTTGGATTTATTTAGGATTGCCTTCATTTCTTCCATAGACACCACTGGATATAACTCTGCAAGAATTCTCTCTCATTTTCTCTTCTTCTGATCTAGCATTTACTCTTCTCATTTCCAAAATCGCATATAGGATTTTAGGTAAATTGGGCATTATTTCAATAAGAACCTTATTGAAAATATTTAAATGCTTTATTATAGCCTCCTCAAGAGTTCTTTGGCTGGATTTATCAAAGGTTTCATACCATTTAAAAAGTGGCTTAAGATTGCCATCTTTGACCAAAGCTTTCTCAACCTCTTCTACTGACATACCAAGGTTTCCAAATTTTACCTTCTTTGCTTTGTCTTCTTCACCGAAGGCCTTTTTTTTAGTAACCTTTGTTTCCTGGGTGCCCATATTCTTTATTTCTCTCACATCTTCATCAAACTTAGTCTCTTCATCTTCTGAGACAACTTCATAGAATCTTGTGCTCTTATTCTTCTTCCTATTACATGATGGCTTGGTTTGAGTTTTCATAGGAATTGGCTTTGTTGCAAGGGTGGATAGGGATGTAGAGCTCCTTGTTGACCTATTTTGGGTAGAGGATGCTACTAGACTAGCAGATTCAGTTCTTGCTGGCTCTTTTTTTGCTTTAGCTTGTTCTCTCCTTTTTCTAGCTTCTCTTACTCCTTCTGTAGATATACCCATGCTTTTTACAAATATTTCCACTTATTTTCTTACTCTTCTAACTATCACAGGTTTTCTTAGTTGATTGTGCACTTGTATGTCCTTTTCTGCATAGGTTTCAAACCTCTCTTTTGCTGGATCCTGAGGTTTATTCAGTAAATATTGTGCATACATTTCTAGAATGTGCTCTTCAACTTCATAACCCATTGGAATAATCCACACTATTCTAGGATCAGCAAATTCCATCATGCATTGATCAATGTCTACCATAAAATAAATTGTGTCCTTATACTTCTTCCACAATAGAAGTAGGAATTATTTCTCTTGCTTGCATCATACTTTGAAAGTTTTTGAAATATCCCCAGATTGCAGTTTTTCTGGCTTGACTATTTCCAATTCCATACATCTCTCTAATCTAAGTAGCTATAGGCTGACCACCTTGCCAATGTACTTTCCTAACACCCAGAACTTCATCCATGAAGTAAAAGAACAAACACAACAACAGATTTCTATACTTAAAGGAATTTTTCTTGTCTTTCTTGATCTTACCAAGATTCTCCATCAACTGACTTCTTAGCAACTCACATAGATCATAGTCTTCATTCTCCTTTACCATCTGATACACTGCATAAATGGCTGTACTATATACTGAATTATCCCAACTTGAGTGATAAATCCTATAACCAATTATCATCGAGGAAAATTTCACATCCACTTCAATGATATCTTCGATTGTCATGGCTCTTCTATCATAGTTTGAACCTGTCGCATCAGTAACTATTTGATTCTTTACGGACTTAAAAATTTACAATCCACCAGAGGAATTTAAACTTGTAACAACACTTATGACCTCCTTTGTAATCTTAAAGGGTATATTCAACCACATAAATTCATCATGAACTCGACTCAAGATATACCAGACCCATTCGCTCTCTCCAAACACAAGAAATTTAATAATCTATGTAAATTTATTCTCTTCTAGGGTTTTGAATTCCGGTTTGGCACATAAGTCTTCTCCTATAATGTGATTGTTGTATAAATTCAGTAGCTGTGAGCTTCCTAACTCTTCAATGTTTGTGTGGATGTATGCCCTAATATCTTCAGTATGCAAGACACCATACAAAACATATGAAAATGCACATAATGGGTCTGTCTTGACATACTTGAAAGGATGCCACTTGAATTTTGGATGGGGTCTATCCTTGACTTCAACTACCAATGGAGTAGCCATTTTCACCAATTCAAAAATTCATAGATTTTTTTGATAATACCTTTTCGTCGGATCAGAGTTTGATTACAAAAAGCTCCTTCACACTTGAATTTTGCCTCAATTCACCAAATTTTGATTCAGAACTCTCCAAACTTCTTTTCTTCAAAATGAAAAGTGACAAATGAAATATAAAAATGACCTTTTATCACTTGCACACTTAACTCTTTTTGTCGCAATAAATTATTTTTACCCTAACTCATCCAATTACCCTATTTCCATGCACTGTGAGAGATAATTCTTCTGCAGACCTCCAATACTGCATAATACTCTCTCCAATAGGTTCAACAACATCTATAGAGAATCTATGTGCTTTATGCACTTATCCACATCTCGGTGTCAGTTACTGGAAGGGGTTGAAGAGATTTTCTTGACAGCTCCCCCTAGGCCAAAGGCCTAAAACTAATTCTCGGAGGAATTACCAAAAGCAGGTTCTAGTGCTGACGCATTTAATTCAATATAGGGACCTTTCTTCACCCATTTCTTTTACATTTTCTTCTTGATCACATCTTTAGTGACTTTTCCTTTTCCCTTAACATCCTTTTGCATGTTTTGATTTACCGAAACTTTTCTATTCCAACAGAATCTAGCAATGTGACCAATTTTGTTGTAGTTATAGCACATAACATTTCTTTGTCCAGAATAGTTTTTCCACTGATTTTATCTTGATCTGTACTAGTTAGCAATATGGCCAAATCTATTGCATGTATAACATCTTAAATCTCTATGAAATTTGTTTATCACATTTCTGCATTCATTTGACTTATGACCAAACTTATTGCAATTAAAGCACTAACCTGAGAATGATGGACCACTTAGATTCATCCTGCTTCTACAATGAGAAGCCATATGACCAAACTTATTGCAAGTAAAATAGTAACCATTAAATCTTTGAGCATTAGGTTGTCTTATTGAATTCCTTCCAACTCTATTTATCTAATTTCCTTGCCTGAATCTCCTTTGTCCAGATTTAAAACTTTCTCCTTCTTCATAACCAAGACTTCACTTGTCACCGTTAGTCCTCTGAATTTTGATCAGTTCATCAAGGTTGGTTGAGATAACTTTGAACTTCTCTTTGTACTCATTTTCAATAGCAAATTCATCTCTGAGATCATCAATCTATTTTTCAAACACTTCCTCATTGTTTTTAGATTATTCCAATTCATTCTCCAAATGGTTGCATTCTTCAGATTTTTCTTTCAAGGACTATGCAAGCTTCTCTTCATTCTTCTTTTTGTCTTCAATCTCCTTGGTCATCCTCATCATGATAGATTCCATTGCATGCTTTAGGACTATATTATCTCTAGTAAGATTTTCACATTCTTCTGTCTTTTCCTTCCGGGCTTGACTCAGCTGCTCATCTTCAATGCTTTTACTGTCATTCTACTTAATCTGATCACAAAGTTCCTTTCTTTTCTCCTTGGACTTATTGATTTTATCTTTCAATGATTCAATGAATTTCTCAACATCCATGAGGTTTGCTTGCAATTTATGAACTTTAGATTTTGACTAATCAAGATCATCTAGGGCCAGCAAAAGTTGTTTTTGAAGACTACTTGAATCCATTTAAAAAATTTCCAAGATCTCTCCAAGTTGTTAGACTTCTTCCGAGGAACTTAGTTCTGATACCAATTGTTGGAATCAAGGAACACTGAGAGGGGGGTGAATCAATGTTCTATAATTTTTACCTTTATTAATCTGACCCTTCAAGCATTTATGACATTCAATCAAAAAGAAATATTCATGAACATAAAACAAACAACCACAACACCATAACACAAGAATGTTTACATGAAAACCATGTTAGGGGAAAAACCATGGTGGATGGCCAATCCACAATATGATTTGAATATACTCAAAATGAAGTTTACAATATGGGAATGCACTTGCATTCAAGCACATTGCCTAGAGCTCATTGCTCAAAGAAGACTCACTATCTTACAAAGATAATCAAATTAAATCCATCTAAGAAATTTTAACTAAGATATTAACATCTGCATATGCTTGATTACAATTCTGGTTAGGTTCAACAATTGATATTCTATCCTTCTGACTGATTTTGAACTTCTTCTCTTCTCTGCTCAAAATCACATCTCAAAATACTTAATGCACAAGTGAAACTATGCATAATTTCTCTTCCGCACTTCTGATATTCACAACTCGTATCGACACACCTCACTCACATCTGAAAATGATATGGTCGATCACTTATATATCCATGACTAATAATTTAATCGCAACATGTCAACTTCAACAAGATATGAAAATATTTGCAAATTGTCGGCTCAATCCATGGATAATCCTTAATGCACACCAACCAAAGTTCGCTGTAGCATAGCAATGATCAACATCAGCATGTATGAACACAAAAACACTTAAACAATTATTTCTCAAGTATCCACAACATGTTACATTCACCAATTCGACTTTTGTATTGATAAATAGAGAGTTAATTAACCAGATCTTCTAACTCGCACATGGATTTATACGAGCCACTAAGATTCAATAGAAACAAAGATCATAGATCAAACAACATTCCTTGAGATACAAAACACATAATAATAAGAAAAAATATTCATGTGAATTGATGAACATAAACATACTAAATGCTCTGTTCTTCCTTGAATGTCTTCAATCTGACTGCCAGTATGATCAAATGATGACATGTGGATCTAATCACTGACTAGGTTTACCATAAATGACAACACCAAATGATATTTACAGTGTCTCTTTCCAACCCTTCTTTAGTCAAGATTTCTATGTATTGATTTAAGAGTTATCTTTCCCTATCAAATTATTTTGGATTCATCCCAAACTCCATCACCTTTTCATTGAACTCACTTTACTATTCTTCTATTTTCTCCTTCTCAGTAGAAATATTCTTTAAATTTTCTTTATTCTAGTCTCTCAGTTATTTTTTTACAAATATCAATTTCCTTAATTGTTGTTACATGTGTGTGCCTTTGTGATCTGGTTCTTTAGACCACCACTCCATTTTATTTTTCATTCCTTGTCCTTTAGCCACATATTTTTGAACTTGAAGGGACACCTTGTTGGAGCCTTATTTGGTGAAAATGTTAGAGCAATCGAGAAGTGATCTAAGCTTGTTATGATTATTATTTTTTATTCCATTGTCTTAGATACCTTCTCCTGGTCTCCATATAATATGTATCTATCTAGCCTCTCTGTTATTTAAGTGAAGCATCTCCTTTTTTCTATCCATATATATACTCCATTATTCAAAACTATATCTTGCAGTTTATTGTTATTAAAAAAACTTATGAAATCCATCTTACTTGTGTTATTTTGGTTAATCCTCCCCACTTCTTTGTGTTTGTTATAATAGCATTAAAATATCCTCCTATTATGATTTTCTATCCTTGCAATGTATATATGACATTGGTCAATTTCTCCCAAAGTTCTTTCTTCATAGTTGTTTTCATTGGTCCATAGACATTAATCAAGAAAATATCCTCTTGCATCTAGTTTACTTTGGCTTTAGCTAATTTCCATCATTAGTATTCTATGATTGGTTCCGTTGATATATGATTTGGATTTTATATTATTCCAATAACCCTAGAATTCCCCTTTATATCAACAAAACATCCCTTCCATTGTCTCCATTTCTCCAATAGTTTTTCTACTTCTTCCTTTGTCAATTTAGTTTCTTGTAATATGACTATTTTTGCCTTGGTTTGATCAATTTGGTGCTTGGTCATGGACCTTTTGTGAGGGGAATTAATGCCCCTAAAATACCATGTTATGAACCTCATTACAGTCCAAGAAGGGATACTCCCTTCCCTGATCTTATTTCATTTGCCCCTTTTCACTCCCCACAATCTCTAGCATCTCTCTATTTGAATTTCTTCCCCTTTGACCCTTTTCACTGAATATAAATTTCCTTAGCTTTGATTTCTATTTCTCAATAATTTTTTCTTCCATTATCCCCTCCTCTTCCTCTTCAAATTCACTTCCTTCCTCTACTCCCGAGTCCTAGATTTCTCTATCTTCCTTCCATTCCCTCATCATCATTACTTCAACTTCTTCAAGACCTTCTCCCAATATAAAACCTATTTCAATTAGTTTTCCATTTCTCTATCTCTATTTTACTCTTCTTCCATTAATATTTATTGTTGGTTCATGTTTGGCATGTTTACCATGTCCCTCATATCATCTTTCTACTTCTCCTTAAATTTATTTTCATTTTTTTTATTTGGTGGGAGTTCCCAACCTATTCCTTTGCTAGATCTTCTTTCTTTTCTCTTGATATTTTTGCACTTCTTCCTCCAGTATAGATTTTTCTAGGTTGGTTAGCTCTCCCCAAGTTAATATTTTGATTATTTTGATTCTCTTTTACCACCTTTCTTCCAACATTCTTCCTCTCTATTTCCTTTTTATATTTTTGGCATATCTATGTTTGATCCTCCCTTTCCACCTTCTATCACCAAACACACCACTTTGTTGCTATATCTATTTCTTCCAGAGTAGTGGGCACTATTTTGAAATTGATGCATATTTGAGCATACATTCTATAATTTCTTGTTGGCAACACAAGGGCAGACAACTGAATAGGGGGGTGAATCAGTTGTCACAAAATTTCAAACTTATTAAACTTTATTCTCATATTTGATTAATAATAGTGAAAGCATGAATCAAAAACACATCAGAAACACACATAACACCAAGATTTTTGTGTGGAAACCTAATTAAGGGAAAAAAACCACAGTGGAGGTTAATCCACAAGTTATACCCTATTAAAACTCTAAGAAGAATAAATGAGGAATTCACATGCATTTAGGCACACTGCTTAAAGCTCACTGCTCAAAGGAAGACTCATTGTCTTATAGAAAATATTTAGATTAAATCCATCTGAAGAATTTGAACTCAGAAAGTAGCATCTGCTAATGCCTAAGCACATGAACACTTCTTCACTCTTCTTCACTCTTCTTCACACTCTGCTCTACTTTCAAATGATCTAAAACTTTTTGCACATAGCACATGCACACTTCACATCACACACACTTCTGAAATGAAGAAACAATCACTTATATATATCCACAACAAGAAATTACATCACTATATGTTAGCTTCAACAAAATAATAGAATGAATGCAACCTATTGGCCCAAAACAAGAAATATTATTTATGCGAATCAACCAAGGTCAGCCACAACATAGTAGAGACCCAAAATAATATCCTTGAACACAAAAAACCTTCAAATATTATTCCTTGAAGATCCACAACACGCTTCAATCACCTTGTCTGCTATGAACATGAAAAACATGAACATGCAAGAGAAAATATCAGATCGCGAGAACAATGATCAATGTAGACATACAACATAGATAAAACATGATCTAGAAACATCCATGAACACCACAATAGCATACAAAAGAATTACATCACTATATGTTAGCTTCAACAAAATAATAGAATGAATGCAACCTATTGGCCCAAAACAAGAAATATTATTTATGCGAATCAACCAAGGTCAGCCACAACATAGTAGAGACCCAAAATAATATCCTTGAACACAAAAAACCTTCAAATATTATTCCTTGAAGATCCACAACACGCTTCAATCACCTTGTCTGCTATGAACATGAAAAACATGAACATGCAAGAGAAAATATCAGATCGCGAGAACAATGATCAATGTAGACATACAACATAGATAAAACATGATCTAGAAACATCCATGAACACCACAATAGCATACAAAAGAATTACATCACTATATGTTAGCTTCAACAAAATAATAGAATGAATGCAACCTATTGGCCCAAAACAAGAAATATTATTTATGCGAATCAACCAAGGTCAGCCACAACATAGTAGAGACCCAAAATAATATCCTTGAACACAAAAAACCTTCAAATATTATTCCTTGAAGATCCACAACACGCTTCAATCACCTTGTCTGCTATGAACATGAAAAACATGAACATGCAAGAGAAAATATCAGATCGCGAGAACAATGATCAATGTAGACATACAACATAGATAAAACATGATCTAGAAATATCCATGAACACCACAATAGCATACAAAAGAACTCAAATTACTAGAATCACATTATCTTCTTCCATGAACACCATTTACAGTAATAGAATAACTGTTAGAATACAAAAACTCATAGCTTGGTCAAATATTCATGCACACCTCTGAAATGTTTGGTGAATAAACTATATAGGCTTGAAAAAAACCCTTTAATCCACAACTACTCACCATCAACATGCTGAAATTTCCATCATACTGATCTTCACTACTTCACAGACAACCTGCAACATATTTTATTATATTTTTCTCAATATCCTTAACATATATAGTCTTAAAGACATTTATGCTAATAGTGTTGACATCAATGAAAACCAGATATCATAAAATCAACCACAACATCCAATAATCTCCCCTTTTGGAATTGATTGCAACACATGATGTGGAAAACACCATCAACACAACTAACTCTTCTCCAACAATTTTCCCTTTTCACATTACTCTTCTCCCCCTTAGTTCTCCAAGAGTTTTTCAAATTATTCTTCTCCCCCTTTGACATCAATGAAAAAGATACACAAGCTATGAACCACCTATTTGAATCATCTAACTACTCCCCTTGAGTAGAAACCACCACAACATCAATCCGGACCAAGATATGATTATGAATGCACGAACTGATGAAAATACTATGCATCTTAGTTATGATTAGGAGGGGTAATCACCCCTAACTTCCCTCTGAGATAATCAAAATTATCCTTAGGTAATGGCTTAGTAAAGATGTTTTCAATCTATTCCTTAGTAGGCACATACTCCAGTCTGACTTCCTTATCACTCACCTTATCTTTCAAAAAGTGAAAGTTGATAGATATATTCTTGGTCTTTGAATGCAACACTAGATTCTTAGAAATTTTTATAGCACTTGAATTATCACAATATATGGCATAGGTTCATCATACACAACTCTGATATATTTCAACATTTGCTTCATCCACAATACTTGAGTAAAATTGTTAACAACAACAATGTATTTTTCCTATACAGTAGACAAAGAAATGACATTTTGTCTTTTACTTAACCATGAAATCGGTTTCTTTCCCAAGAAAAATGTGTCACCACTAGTACTTTTCCTGTCATTCACATCTCCTTCCCAATCAACATCAGTAAAGGAACTCAAAGTAAGATCATCATCTTTAGGATACCATAGGCCAAAATCAGTTGTTCCCTTCAAGTACCTGAAAATTCTCTTCACAACAGTCACATGAGATTCCTTAGGATTGGCTTGCAATATAGAAATAATACATACATCATTCATGATGTCAGGTCTAGTTTGAGTCAAATAAAGAAATCCACCAATCATTGATCTGTATCTAGTCTAATTTTCCTTCAAAGAATCTTCATCTTTTGTCAACTTGCATCCAGTCACCATGGGTGTACCGACTGGCTTTGAATCTTCCATACCAAAATTCTTTAGTAGTTCTCTTACATACTTGGATTGAGATATAAAGATCCCTTTATCTAACTGAGTAATTTTCAATCCCAAAAAGAATTTCAACTTTCCAATTATTGACATCTCAAACTCATTCTGCATCTCATTAGCAAACTTCATGCATAAACCATCATCTCATCCAAAACTGATATCATCAACAAAGACTTCCACAAACAAATCGTTTTCATTATCAATGTTGAAATATAGATTACTATCAGCGATACCTTTATTAAATCCAAGCTTCAGCAAATACTTATCCAATCTGGCATACCAAGATCTAGGGGCTTGCTTGAGTCCATACAATGCTTTCTTCAATTGACAAACCATATCTCCCTGACTAGTCAATTGAAATCCATTAGGTTTCTCAATATACAACTCTTCTTCCAATTCACCGTTTAGAAAAGATGACTTGGCATCCATTTGATAAACTTTGTAACTTTTGTAAGTAGTATAAGCAACAAACATTCTCACAACTTCAATTCTAGCAATAGGAGAAAATTTTTCTTCAAAGTCAATTCCTTCCATCTGAGAGTATCCTTTGCATACCAGTCTTGCTTTGTTTTTGATAACTTCACCTTGTTCATTCAACTTTTTTCTAAAAACCCATTTAGTTCCAATTATATTTTTGTCCTTAGGTCTAGGAACAAGAATCCATGTATTATTCATCTCAATTTTATGTAATTTTTCTTTCATTTCTTCAATCCAATGATCATCTTTGCATGCTTCATTGACATTACTTGACTCAGTCTTTAAAATCAAACATTATTCTTCTGCAATTCTTCTTCTAGTCTGGACACCTTTGTTCTTATCACCTATAATCTAATTTTCTAAATTATTTAATCTCACATACCTTGGATTCTTAGAGTGTTCTTGAGTTTCAGGATCTTGTGATCTCTCTTCTTTACTTGCACTAGTCTCTCCTTCTTGTTCTTCTTGATTCATCAGAATGATCTAAACTTGATTTGAAGTTTGACTCTTGTTTGTATTGCCATTCTGATCACCAGAATCATATCCATAGGTTCTGGAGGGTCTAGCAATGTCTTCATCAACCTTAACATTTTTACTTTCAACCATTTTCTTCAATCTCTTGTTGTAGCACCGGTAGCCCTTACTCTTAGTAGAATAACCAAGAAATATTCCTTCATCACTTCTAGCATCAAACTTTCCTATATCTTCATTTCTCCCGATATAGCATTTACTCCCAAATATTTTGAAATATCTAACAGTAGGCTTATGACCAAACCATAGCTCAAAAGGATTCTTACTGATATTACCTTTGATTTGTACCCGATTGAGGATATAAATAGTAGTACTCACAACTTCTCTCCAATGGATATGAGGGACATTTTCTTCTAGCATCATAGTTCTAGCAGCATCTTGAACTGTCCTATTCTTCCTTTCCACAACTCCATTTTGTTGAGGGGTCTACGGTGTAGATAATTGTCTTTTATCCCATGTTCTTCACAAAAAGTATTAAACTCACCAAAAGTGAATTCACCACCTCTATCTGATCTAAAACATTTAATCTTCAGGCTTGTCTCTATCTCAACCATAGCCTTAAAGATCTTGAACTAATCTAGAGCTTCAGATTTCTCCCTTAAGAAAGTAACCAACATCATCATAGAGTAATCATCAATAAGCAACATGAAGTACCTATAACCTTGTAAGCTTCTGATTCTAGCAGGACCACACAAGTCAGTATGCACAAGCTCCAACAATTCATTTGAACAATGTTGTTTCCTCTGAAATGAAATTCTAGTTTTTTTTCCTAACTGACATTCCTTGCATATGGCATTAGTAGGCTTCACCAACTTAGGAATATCTCTCACAGTCTGTGAGGAACTTATCTTGATAATATTGTCAAAGTTTACATGACACATTCTTCTATGGCACAACCAACTTTCATCAACTTGAGAAATCAGACAACTTTTACTAGTAGCATTCAGATGAAAGATGTTACCTTTTTTTTTAGTACCTGAAGCAATCATATTTATAGAACTTCCCAATATGCTACACTTTTCATCTTTGAATTGAAGATTGTATCCCTTATCAACCATCTTTCCAACACTCAAAATATTATGCTTCAAACCTTCAACATAAAGAACATAATCAGTATTATGCTTAGCATCAAAAGAAATACATCCTCTACCACAAATTATACCACCATTGTTATCAAAAAATCTTACAACACCACCATCATACTTCTCTAGGCTTAAAAATTTGCTTTTATCACTTGTCATGTGATGTGAACATCCACTGTCAATTACCCATTCATCTTTTTCTTCAACTTGAGCAGCTAGGGCTTTCTCCACATTTGTACAACTAGCAAATTCAATAGACACGTGATTATTTTCCTTGATAGAAATAAACAAAAACTCATCTTGACTTGCATTCCCTTTATCGGATTCATCATCTGTCACACCTTCATTGGCAGCATAATAACACTTCTTTTGAAATTTAGGCTTGTAAGGTCTTGGCTTAGGAACTCTTTCTGGACACCTTGATGCAAAATGACCTATCTTATTGCAAGAAAATTTTTTTATAGGAAACTTTCCTTTATACTTACCTTCTCCTCTGGCTTCCCTTTTGACAATAAGAGCTTCAAGCTCATTTAGTTCTCTTTCTTCTTCTTCAATATATCTCATTTCTTCCTCATACCTAAATACCTTTCTAGAAGAAATTTCACCCCGATCATATCTCTGCTTGTCTCTCCTGGAAGTAGTAGCTTTAAATGTAGATTCTGTCTTTGGAGGGGAAAAGTAGTAAGTTTACCAATCAACATATCTCTGGTTACATTTTTCATGGTCCAGAGCTCATCAATAGCTGTAGCTTTAACTTTGTATGCAGTAGGAATGGATCTAAGCACTTTAGCAACAATCTCTAATTCATCTAACTGTCCACCAGCACATCTAATGCCACACACAAGTTCATTCACTCTTTGCATGAAAGTAGTAATATTTTCATCATCACCCATTTTCAACAATTCATATTTCCCTTTCAAACTTTGTAGCTTAGCAATCTTTACATTTGCATCACCTTCATACAAGCTTTCCAACTTTTTTCAGATCTCATAATTAGTCCTCAACTCCATAACATTCATCATCTCAGAATCAGTGAAATCACTCAACAATGCTTCCTTAGCCCTAATATTATATTTAGCATCCCTAATCTCAGCAGCAGTAGTAGGACCATTATGAGGAATAACATGCATATTGCTTGTAATGTTCCAGTAGGATTCACCAATGCATCTTAGATGACACTCCATTCGATTCTTCCATAGAGAATACTTTTTTCCATCAAATCTTGGACTATTCTTCTTGTATGTTGCCATCCCAGATTACCTCAAGCTTTTAAACTTCTTCCAAGGAACTCGCTCTAATACCAATTATTGGAAACACAAGGGCAGGAAACTGAGAGGGGGGGTGAATTAGTTGTCACAAAATTTCAAACTTATTAAACTTATTAACCCTTATTCTCAGATCTGATTAGTAACAGTGAAAGTATGAATCAACAAAACTTATTAACCCTTATTCTCAGATCTGATTAGTAATGGTGGAGGTTAATCCACAAGTTATACCCTATTAAAAGTATAAGAAGAATAAATGAGGAATGCACATGTATTCATGCACACTACCTAGAGCTCACTGCTCAAAGGAAGACATTGCCTTATAGAAAATATTCATATTAAATCCATCTGAAGAATTTGAACTGAGAAAGTAGCATTTGCTAATGCCTGAGTACAGTTCTGGTTAAGCAAATGAACACTTCTTCACTCTTCTTCACACTTTTCTCTACTTTTGAATGATTTGAACCTTTTTGCACATAGAACACACACACTTCACATCACACACACTTCTAAAATGAAGAAATAATCACTTATATATATTCGCAACAATAAATTACATCGCTATATGTCAAATTCAACAAAATAATAGAATGAATGCAAAATGTCGGCCCAAAACAATAAAGATTATTTATGCGAATCAACCAAGGTTGGCCACAACATAGTAGAGAACCAAAATAATGTCCTCGAACACAAAACACCTTCAAATATTATTTCCTGAAGAACCACAACATGCTTCAATCACCTTGTCGTCCATGAACATGAAAAAAGTGAACACACGAGAAAATCTCAGATCACAAGCACAATGATCAATGCAAACATACAACACATATATAACATGATCTAGAAACGTCCATGAACACCATAGTAGCATATGCAACAACTCAGATTACCAGAATCACATTATCTTCTTCCATGAACACCATTTACAGTAATAGAATAACTATCAGAATACATAAACTAATAGCTTGCTCAAATCTTCATGCACACCTCTGAAACTTTCGGTGAATAAACTAGATAGGCTTGGAAAAAACCCTTTAATCCACAACTTCTCACCATCAACATGCTGAAATTACCATCATACTGATCTTCACTACCTCATAGACAACGTGTAGCATATTTTATTACAATTTTATCAATATCCTCGACATATACAGTCTTACAAATATTTATGCTAATAGTGTTGAAATCAATGACAACCACATATCAGCAACTCAACCACAACATCCAACATTTCTATCTTCTAAATTTTCATCTACCTTTATGAAGGACCCCATTTGGCTTCTAATGTCCCAAAAAGTTTCTATATCCTAATATTTTGATGGTAGACTATATAACCTTATCAAGATGGGTATTTACTCAATTGACTGTCTTAGGGGATTATAGTTTAGTTCCCAATCTTTGATAAACAACCCAATACCTCCCATCATGAATAGGCTAATATTGATTATCTTCCTTCCAACTTTCTCATCAAAGAATTCTACTAGGTAAAATCCATTTATGAATTATCCTATTGTCCTATTTTTTGTCACACCACTTCCTTAAATTTTCCATAGCCATCCATTCCCCACCCCATTTCATAGAAAAATAAAATTATTTCATCCTTTCAATTGTTTTATCGAGGATTTCATTATCCAAATGAAAAAAATGACCATTTAATGGGTAATTTAGTGTTTTCGTTCTTACCTAGATCTAGGTCATTTCTCTTCTTTGCTTGATTTGCTTGATTCTATTGGTCTCTATCTCACTCTTCATGGGGTTGAAGCTTGGTGTACCTTACTTCAACCTCTATTTTTCTTCTATTTTAATATGGTTTGTGTCTTCTCCTTATGTCTTTTTAGGCTCCTATCTATGGAAAATCTCTTTGATCTCTAAATCCCCTCATGTTGCCTATACCATCCATAATAGTTGTTTTGAGTATTAGGGTTTATCTCCCTTCCACCTTTTTTTTCATTTGCAGGGTCTTCCACCTTTGATATCCCTAAAAACCTATGTTGTTCCTCCTCAAATTCACATTTCATTCTTCCCTTTTATTTTTATGCCAATCCTCTTTCCTCCCTCCTCTTCTTTCCACCAGAAAATATTTCCTTCTCTGATCTTTGTTGTCTTTGATGCCTCTTTGAATAATAGATCTCTAGTGGCCTTCCCCATTTTGTTTTTTCCATTCTCTTCACTGCAAACCTTGTTCTCCCTTCATGTGTGTATGTAACTAGAATTACTCATATTCCTAGTTTTCCCATGCATGTGCTTTTCATATCATAGTTTTTATCATCTAATACTATGAGTTATTTAAAAAATTAAGCTAGGGATATATCCCTAGGTGGAATACAAATGCCCCACTCCACATCCCACAGGCAATTCAAGATACAAGAACTTGGGCCCCCTCAATTGTTGACGTAGTAGACAGTAACCTCGCAAGGTTTGAACATTGGTTGTTGAAACTACAGTAAATAATCCCTACCATTTCACCAAAGGGTTACCCCTATCTCCTTTTGTTTTATTTTATCATTTATTTATCTCTCTCATTTTTTTTCTTTATTGTGTAGGTTTGAAGGATACACATTTAATATACAATTTATATGTGTGTATATGTATATGTTTGTGTGTGTAGATACACACACACACATACATATATATATATAGAGAGAGTTTATTTTGAATATTACAAGATGAAAATTAGGTAAATATGTCATGATATAAAACCAAAAATATTTCCTACTATATTTTTGTTGAGATAAAAATTATAGACATTCCTAAATAAATATTTTTGTTCATTTTTCAACTATAATTATTTATCAACATAATAATTTTGCATGGAAACTTCCAAGAAAACCTACAAAAGCATCTTCCTTTTTTCCTCACTCCAACATCTATTATTAAAATTCTTTCACAAGAAAATATATAATTTATAGAAATCTTACAATAATATATTATACACCATTCCACAAACCATAAAAAATTGGTTCTCCAAAAGTAAAAAGTATCCGTTTCACCCTTGAAGTTTAAGGATAGAGAATTTCATCTCATTTTCAATGAAATACTTCAAGAGCTCCTCCAAAAGTACTTACAACACAAGAATGGTGACAAGACCAATAGAGATGTCACCTCTTGATTGTAGAATAGCTCATAAGCCACCCCAAAGCTAGGATGAATTTAAGTAAACTTGAGTTGAAAATACACTAGGAAATAAAATATACTTTTGAAAACCTCCAAGGACTCCACTCCAAGACTCCTTCACCAAATCCAGATTCTCCAACAAGCTCATTTTATCTCTCAATACACAAGAAAAAAATGAAATAAAAAATCCTTCCTTCACCCTCAAGAGGATGATAAATAAAAATTAAAATTCAATCTCATTCAATAGGGAGGTGATACTTTTCACCTTCTCATTCACTTGCAAGAGCACATTGTCACATTTCTCCCACACGTGTTAGAAATTGTGGAGTGGGGTGTACTTAGACTCTCTTCCCTTGAAAAATATTCCAAGATTTTCTCACATATGTTTGAGAATTTTGGAACTTACCAAGCTCATACATAAACCTCAAAGAATGGGAATGACAAGTCAACTGTCCCTCTTTTCTAAACCCAAATTTTGTCACTTCCTTCCAAAGGAACTTAGGAAGGGCCATATCATGGCCAAATCCTAATATATGTATACCAAAAGTTACCTAATACATAGGGACCCACCCTAGGGCCTTGAAAACACCAAAAATGAGTAGCAAATGATATTTAAAGACCTTTTAAAAATACAACATAGAGAAAATTCAAAATTTAACAAGGATACAAACTCATATCACAAACCAACCTAACTAGCCTTAAGAAACATAAAAAATAGTAACACTCAATAGTTCATATTACAAAATTTATAGATACATAGAGATAATAGTTGCTCTATATAGACTATAGTAAAGGATAAATGGGTTAATTCATGTTGGGGTTTCTAGAAGACCTCTAAATTTATATTAGCCATAGAAATTACCTACACATTTGATGAAAAAAATTAATATATCACAATAATAATAATAATAACTGAAGAAACATAATTTAAAATGTATACATGGTCATACATTTGATCAATAATTAAATTTTCCATAAGCTCAATATACATCATATTAATATTTGATAATATTCTAATTCTACTTAAACACAATTCTCATGAATCTCAAGTATGAAATGCATATAGAGAAATTCTTAATTTACACTTGATAATTAATAATCATATCATAACCTAATTCATCTTAGGAATAAAAAAAGTAATTAACTCATATTAATCACACAAAAAATATGATACCTAATTAACAATGAATCATAGTAACTGTTAGCAAAAAGATTTGCACCCTGCTGAACATGAAGGTTTGACAATCTATTGCAACATGGAAATGTTCTTGAGTTGTGGGTAGCTCATTGTGAGAAACGAATCTCCGAAGAAGGCCAAATTCCTCGTTGATAACCATCTACTCTACTGATTGGATAAGGAAAGAGTTAGAAAATGAATTTGTAATTGAAATCCTATAACTTAAGATGATTAACCAACATTAGGAAGATTTTGATGATAACCCACTCTCAACACTTCCGATGAGTCTAGTTTATGGTCTAATTATTGATAGAGTTTGTTATCCATTTGTTGCAGTTGTCATAGAATTTGATGCTCAGGTGTTGAAATTTTTATGATATTTCCTTAAAGCCATAGACTTTGGACATGAACTTATTTTCATAACTTTTGATGATATTGACATGCTATATGAACTGTCTGTGTTAATTTTGCATGTGATTAATGAATTCTGCTTTGAGATAGTTACAAATATGTAGTTATTGTGTGTACTAATATTGTCATGAAAATATAATTTGAGGCCTATAGCTAAGGAAGATTCTGTCAGCTGGAAATTTTCCATACCGGTTAACAAGGTGGTCATTTAATGGAGGAAAGGCTCTTGACGATTGAAATATTCCTCATTCAAATCAAACTGTAACCACCTTGTAATGGTCTTAATTGTTGTTGGGAAAATATGGGCATTACTGCTATGCCAGATTCGCATTAAGGAAAACATGCCTGACATATTCTGTGCATGCGTAGCCGCTTCTCCACTTTTTGTTCTTTCCCTAATGTGGAATCCTTCGCATCTGTGGGAGTTGATCGCCTTGCTAGGAGATTAGATAAATAAGTCTTGGATGCTCCTTTAGGGGTTCAAAATCAGAGGTTGGTCAATCTGATGATGTAATCACACTCTTAATATTTTTAGTAATACAGTCATGTTGCTCGATTGTACTCATGTTTTTCAATGAATGAAATGAAGTTATAAGTTTGTGTATTTGAGTTTACATTAGTTTTAGGGGATACTCATCCAAGGGGGGCCACTTGGTGAGTATTCTGTCCCGTACCTTAGTTTATTTTATTTGTTATTTTTTGTTAAGTAATTAGTTAAGAATTTGGAATTGTCTTTTTCTGTAGCCACTACAATTCTACTCTATGACTATTCCTACAACCAAAGCAGACAAAGTAGTTTCCTATTTTTTTGCTTAGATTTTCATTTTTGTCATGCATTCCAGCTTAGTATAGTTGTTGGTTGATTCTTAGTACTTATGTTATTTTGTTACAAGAAATTTACTTTCAACATTATGTCTTTCTTAGCTGTAGTACTTTAGATTCCTAGTGCACATATAGTGCTGACCCATTTCTAGTTTACCCCTCATTTAGGAAATTAATGATCCCCCTATTCGTTTTCCAAATTTTTGTGTGATTTGACTGATAGTGAGTTGATACCATATGCATAGAGAAAGGAGAAGACATTCTCATGGGAGATTCCTTCCTAATAATCCTGATCTATTCCAGATAATTGAGTATCAGAGCCTACCCAGAGATGAAAAAGAAGAAGAGCCACACCTCTTTGCTGATACATTTCTAGATCTGACCAATTTTGAAGCTTTCTCTAAAGATCAAAATCTGATTGAGAACCCCCTTGCTTTTGAACTTCATCACACAGGCATGGGTGATGCAAATAGAAACAAACCTAACCAACCATTTTTTCCTTTCTCCATTTCTCATCAGAATGCAGTAGACAACCTCAAAAACATCCTTGCTTCAGTCCTTCCTAAGTTCTATGGACTTGTCATAGAAGATCCTAATACATTTTTGTTTGATTTTGATATACTCTGCAAGAGTTATGATTATATCACCGATGCTCACAGGCTTAAGCTATTCCCTCCCACCTTGAAATAAGTTGTGTTAAGATGGTTCATGAGCTTAGGCAGAGATACTATGGAGACTTGGGGGGACATGAGGACATGAAGACAAAATTATTTGAGAAATACAAGGAATATTGCAAGGGCAGTGACATGAGAGAAGGTGACATTTTTTAGGATGCAACAAAAGGAGGATGAGAGCCTAGAAGATTATATTTCAAGGTTTCTATTTTTCCTACAGAAATCTCCACACCATACATTGAATGAAGAATCATAGAAGCTTATTTTATTAAGAGGAATTAATGATAGCTACACAGATGCCTTGGACCTAATGGGAGGAGGAGATATCACCCAATTTCTTTGGGAGGACTTTAAGAAGATAAGTCAGAACTATTATAGGACAGCTTCAAAGAAGGGGAAAGCTTACCAATCTTCCATGGGTAAGTCATCTACCGGTGGAGTTTCAAGGATGGATATTACTCACTTACTAACAATAGACTTCAAGCAAGAAATCATAAACAATCTAGCTACTCAGGTGGATACACTTCAAGCCAAGAAGAAACAAGAGGAGGAAAAGGCAATATTGGTAGAATATTTCCCTCATTGCAGACAAAAGAAGAAGGTCTACTTTTTTTCACAAAGGAGGCCATGGGCCCCAAGACAAGGCATGCCACAAGATCCACTATCTTTTGATGGGCCATATTTCAATTCTTATTCATTTGGTAACCAATGGAAACCACCATATCCATCCACTTATGGAGGATATCCACCATATCCTTGGAATAACCCTCCAAATGCCTAGACCAATCACCAAAAATCTCCACCCCAGTGGTAACAACCCTAGGGGAATTGGCAGCAGTTTTAGGGAAATTGGCAGCCACCTCCAAGAAATTGGCAGCAAACATCCCAATGGAGTGGAGGACAACAATGGCCAAACCAGAAAATCAATTACATGCAACCACCTTCTTGGCCTCAACCCTTCTATAATGCCTCCTCCTCCTAGTTCAAATTCAAACACACCTAAACCTACTCAACTACCAGCCCAGCCGACACCTAACCCAAATAATAAACCACAACAACAACTAGTATACTTTGATGATCCAAATCAATTCCCTACATATGCTATGAGTGCAAGTAACATCTGCCTGCATTCGAGAACTAATTTTCTAGCTCCTTCCACACACATCATCACTGAGCTTCATGTGGAGGATGACGAGCCTCTAAATGTCTCCATTCAACCAAGTGCACCTAAAAATCTTGAACCAATCCTATTCAAGCAAACTGAACTAGAACCACCATTTCCCCAAAGGTTGGAAACTGTGAAACAAAAGGAAGAAAAGGAGGACACAAATTTTGACATTCTAGATTAGTTGAAGCATGTATGTGTCCAAATAACTCTATTTTAGGCCATAAAATATGTTCCCATATATGGCAAGGAAATCAAGGAAGCATGCCTTAAGATGCCAAATAGGAAGAAGAAAGACCCCACTATGGTTCATGTGGTAGGATAATTGGCTAAAATCATGCTTGGAAAAGTGACTATCCCCAAATATAATGACCTAGGGAGTCCTATGGTAGGATTTTTTATAAATGGGATCCAGATAAAGAATGCTTTGATTGTTTTGGGAGTAGCAATAAATGTGATGACTAAGGACATCCTGCAACAACTAAATGTTGCAAGCATGAGACCTACTCCTACTATCCTATAACTTGCTGATAGTTCTATTGTTAAGCTTGATGGGATAGTAGAGGTTCTTGTGGTAGCTATAGAATCTTGGGAGCACCCAACATATTTTATGATTATTTCTCCTAAGGCCACACTAGGCGGGTACCCCATTATTCTTGGAAGGCCATGGTTAGCAACAACAGATGCCTATATTGGATGCCAGACAAGAGACATGACCATTTCTGATGGAAAGAGCACCAAAAATATTGTTCTCTACCCTCCTACTCAACCCTCCCATGATAAGAATGATCCTGTATGGCCACATGTTGGGGAATAGGAAGAGGAAATTAATTTTGTGGCACAACTTATGATGTTCAATAGAAGCCCTTTCATGCAGCTTTAAGATGAAGATAAAGTACTGTATAACATAATTCTGAACCATTATGAGATAGAGGAAGCAACATACTCTCATGCATTTGATTATGTTGAAACAGTAAAGACACTCTTACCTGCTCTTCTTGCAGTCGCTCTTTCTGCAACTGCTCTTCCTATAGCCGCTCTTCCTATAGCTGAATTTCCTATAGCAACAAGTATGTCTCATAAATTTATGCCATATGAACTCAAGTTACCAAGAATTAGTGAAGCATGTATGGTAGAGTTAACTAAACAAGTACAATTATCAAAAGAAAAATATCTAAATGTTAACATAAAACTAAGTGAAGAACAACAATTGTCATTGAAAAACTTGCTAATGGCCCACCAATGTGCATTTGCATGGGATTATCATGATATGAAGGGATTGGACCCTAATCTTTCCACTCATAGGATATATAAGAAATTATTGTACACTAGTGAGGTAGCCACAAAGAAGAATTAACCCTGCATTGAGATAAATAGTAAAAGGGGAACTATAGAAATTGCTAGATGCAGGATTTATCTACCCCATCTCAGATAGCTAGTGGGTTTCCCCATTGGTGATTGTGCCTAAAAAAGGAGGGAAGTGGCTAGTTTTTGTTGATTATAGGGAACTTAATGATGCCACCAAAAAGAACCATTTCCCCTTACCTTTCATAGATCAAGTTTTGGACTCACTTGCAGGAAAGCAATACTTTTCTTTCCTAGATGAATTCAACGGCTATAAATAGATCCAAATTGCAGTAGAGGAATAGGAGAAGACCACCTTTACCTATCCAAGGGGGACCTATGCCTACTCAATACTTCCATTTGGCTTATGCAATGCACCTGCAACTTTTCAGAGGATAGTTATTAGCATATTTTTAGATATCTCTCTTGATTGCATGGAAATCTATATGGATGACTTCACCACTTATGGTGTTGATTTCAACGAAGCATTGGAAAATCTCAGGAGAGTTCTATAGAGATGTGAAGACCACAATCTATCTATAAATAGTGAAAAGTGCTTCATGATGATGTAGGAATGCATAGTTCTGGGCCACTACATCTCTCACAAAGGAGTTCAAGTAGATCCTACAAAGATTGAGGTGATCAACAATCTGCCTATTGCTTCAAATCAAAAAGATGTTAGGAGTTTCTTAGGACATGCAAGTTACTATAGGAGGTTTATCAAATACTTCAGCAAAATGGCAACACCATTGTATAATCTCATAACTAAAGATGTTAAATTTGAATGGACAAAAGACTCTGACAACGAATTTTCTGATTTGAAAACAACTTTAACTCATGCTCTTGTACTCAAGGGTCCTAATTGGGATCTTCCTTTTCACATCCATGCAGATGCATCATACTATTCCATAGGAGTAGTCTTAGGAAAGAAAGAAGGAGATATTGAAAATGCTATTTATTTTGTCAGCAAAAATTTGCAAGGAGCTGAATTTAACTATATAGTGAAAAAAAAAGAAATTATAGTAATGATCTATTCCCTAAACAAATTCAGGCACTACATAATAGGCTACCAGATCTCTGTGCACACTAATCATGCAGCCATTAGATACCTCATTATTAAACCCTTGATCTTAGGTAGGTTGGAAAGATGGTTATTGCTGATGTAGGAGTTCAACATGACCATTGTGGATAAACTAGGGAAGGCCAATGTTGTTGCAGATTTTGTTTCAAGGCTAACTACATCAGAGGAAAATCAAGTTGTAGATGACTCCTTCCCTGACAAGCATCTATTTTCCATCAATGTGTAGATACCCTCGTATGCTGACATAGCTAATTACCTGGTCATAGGGAGAGTTTCTCCTCACTTCTCTCCAAAAGAGAAGAGGGTGCTCATTGAAAAAATATTTTCCTTTCTCATGGGTTTTTGGATGCTTGTTTTACACTAGACCAAACCATGTCATGAGGAGATGTGTGAGGGAAGATGAGACATATGAAATTTTGCATGCATGTCACAATGAACCCTGCGAAGGGCATTTTGCAGCCAAAAGGACTTTAATGAAGATTTTGAACACATGATATTAATGGCCCACACTCCACAAGGATGCAAGGAGATATACAAGGAAGTGTGATAGATGCTAGAGGATGGGCCAACCAACCAAATTTGATGAGATACCACTTTACCCATAGGTAGTAATCACTGCATTTGATAAGTGAGGATTGGACTTTGTAGGACCCATTGATCATCCATCACATGGTAAATCCTATATCTTTGTATGCACCGATTATGTAACCAAGTGGGTAGAATTTAATGCCATGAAGCATGGAAGGGACAATAAGGTTGTAGAATTTATTTATGAAGAAATTTTCACACAGTATGGGGTTCCAAGAGAGATAGTGACTAATCAAGGGGATCAATTCACTTCAACCCTCATTACAACACTAGTCAATGAGTACAACATTAGGCACATGAAGTCTACCCCTTATCACCCTCAGGCCAATGGTGAAGTTGAGGTGACCAACCAAGAAATTGAAGCTATTCTGACTAAAACAATGGCTATCCATAGAAAGGATTGGGCAAGAAGACTACTAGAAGCTATTTGGGCTTATAGAACTACATGGAAAAAAAATACATGATTCAATCCATTTGAGCTATTGTATGGAAAGATAGATATGATTCCCATTGAATTTGAGCATAAGACTCTTAGGACTATAGTGGACTTGGGGATGGATATCTTTGAGGAACAAAGGAACAAAATCATGCAGTTGAATGCTTTGGATGAGATGAGGAAGGAAACTTTGCATCACACTAAGGTAGTGCAAAATTAGAGAGTAAAATGGCATGACAAATTCATCAAACATAAGAAATTCTAGCTAGGCGATTGGGCACTACTCTATGACTCAAGGTATCAAGACAATGCAATAAAATTGTAGACAAGGTGGTTAGGACCGTATGAGGTTGCTGAAGTATTTTCAAATGGGGTTTTTCAGCTCACTACCATTGACCATGTCAGATTTAAGCTGCCGGTGAATGGTCATTGCCTGAGATTGTATCACAAGCCAACTTCTAAAAAGGAGTTCTTATAGCAATTCACTCAACATGCAACACTTGAACTTCCTGCAGCCAAAGGAGGTGGGCCTAGTGTCCCCCCTTCTCGCTATGTAAGGTACATAACTTGTCATAATAAATACTTCTACTTCTATGGGGGTCCACTTTTTCACCCATCCACCCATCCATTCCACCTTTCTCTCTTCCACCTCACCATCATCATTTCACTTCACTTCACTTCATTGCATTCCACCTCATTCCATTCTAGTTTCATTATTTTCTCAACTAATTTTTTGAAAAGTGATTGGTACTTTCTCCATAATATTTGCAATAAATCTTCCACGAATTTAGGTACATTCACATCAATTGCTATATCTTAATTATATTTTAGTGTATTTATTTAATTGTTGTAAATTAATATGGACGTTTGTCATAGCATGTAATTATTCCCTTCCCTGTCAAATCGTCATTCCACCTAGCATGTGAGGACACATGTGCAAATTTAGGTTGGAGGGGAAAAGTTAAAATACCATGTCCGCATGTCTGTTTGTACTAGTTCACTTCAGCAAATTTTAAGTATCGAGTCAATTTGAATTCTGAGTGTGATGACAACTTGTATGTGTGAAAGGACATCAACTACCACCATTTTCCTTAATCATAGCCTACATTTATTACTCTTTTACTACCTTTATTTTCTCCTGTCATAATCTTAAGACAAAAGTTAAAATTCAGTCAATACAAGCATTGGAAATTTGGTAGCATTGCAGGAAGGAGAAGTTGGGCTTTCAGACAAATATTGGAGGGAGAAAAAAATTGCAGAGTGATTGTTTGATTACAGACAATGGGAGGTGGGTTAATTCAAAATGAACCCATAGTTCATGATGTATTACTACAGGATGCACCTTGCCTGGCCAAGTTTAGAAACTGTGGCTAGATAGACTATTTCCTGAAGCTGAATGGTTTTGATGAAGATGTTGCATTGGAATTTTCCCAAACATTGTTTGAAGGAAAGGCCATGGTAAAGGGGTTGGAGGTCATAGCCACTAAGGAAAGGATTGCAAAAGTTACAAGGTTTCTTGCCGATGGTGAACATTACCTTGTTACCAAATATTTCAAGTCGGCTAGGGCCAAATTTATAGAACTTGGTGACCCTCCATTGAGCATGGACAAACAAGGAGCAAAGAAAATTTATCTACTCGAGCCATGGAAGAAGGTAGCTATTTATGTTGTGAAGTATATTACTTGGTGCAAGTCGTCAGTCAAATCTGCATTCCATGCATTTCAAACTCCTAAACTACATGAGGCATGGAAGAAGAATGAATGTGCCCAACATGCTAAACCACCTTCTTTCAATCATGGTGGCTAAGACCCAGAAAGGTAGGGACAACTCCATTTCCCACCATTTTATGATTAAATTTTTAGTTGAGAATTCTTTGCATGATGTGTCTGATATATTTTGGGAAGAACTCTTGAATATTGATCATATCAAACCAGAGCATTTGTGACCTAGGGTTTTTCCTCAACCTCATAGGGTTAGTAGGAGGGAAAGAATTGTTCAAGCTGCTCTTGGAGCCTCAAATTCTAGAGTGAGCCCTAGTGTAAACCCTCCTGCAACTGAGAAAACCATAGAGATTAGTTCTTTTGAGGCTGAACATTCAAAAAAAGGAAGTTCCTCTCTAGATTTTGATGATGATGTCCCTCTTGGAACCCTAATGAGAAGTAGGGAATATAAGAAGAAGGAAAAAATAAGAAAAGGAAAAGTTAAAAACCAAATGGTAGAAAAACAAGTGCCAAGCTCTAAGAAAGAGAAGGCTAACATTGTTCTTCTTGCAACAAAGGAAAAGTGAAGAAACCCTCCTAGAAAATCAATACCAGCTCGGCCAACCATAGGTGTATCTCTCGAGGGAAGCCCTAAACCTAGAGAAACATCACAGGGGGATATAGAAGATCCAACAGAGTAGGTGAATGCTAAGGAAGCAAAAAAATTAACGCTGGAAGATCTTGCTGACATCGCAAAATAAGTTGAAAGCCGAGGGCATGAGGAAAATCGGGAGCTCCTATAGCAAGACCAAAAGCTAGAGATCCTATAGAAAGAATAAAAGCAAGAGTTCCTACAACATAAGAAAGAAAAATAACTTGAGGCCCTACAACTAGAACTGGGAGAATAGTAAACACCCCTACAACTGGAATTGGTTGAGCAAATAGAAGCCTTGTAGTTGGTACTCTATGAAGAACAAGTAAAAGTACCATAATTTTTTTTGGTCTGAATACTTAGGCCCTCTGCTTCTTCGATGCACAAGGTAGTCATGAAATTGTGGAAAGAAGGGTAAAGGAGGGAAGAAGAATGGAAATCAAAGAAAAATAGGCTAAAGAAGGAGATTCAAAAGAGAGATGAAGAGATTAAGGATAAGAATGAACAAATTGCTGCTTTAAAGAAAAAGGTGGATGACATGAAAACTTTAATGCCTCAGATATTAGAGTGCAGGGCTCCTCCGAGGTTCTATGCTCTATATTTGAAGGAGAAGCATATTTATTTTAAGCTAGCAAGGATTGTTTCAGGTTTGAATCCCTCCATTGAGACCCTTATTGAATTTTTCAATGCTTATCGGATTGCTCCTCCTAAAATGAAAAATTTGTTGTGTGAATTTTATTTACATAATTATGCTATGACCCAAGACCATGATTGGAATCCAATGTTGTATGTTGGAGATGTCCAATTAAGGGCATTTATATCTTGGATAAAGAACGAAGTTAGTTGGGGAAAATAGTTCAGGACCTATAGGAAAATTGAATTTAATATTCCCCTACCCATTAGGGTTGAATCTAGAAATCCATGAGACATTTTCAAGGATTGATACATAATTCCCTACCAACCAAGTTATGGAAATGGGATCCTATCTAAGAGAGAGAAAATTTATAAAGAATATGAGAATGTAGTAAGAAGCATAGGGGAATCTATAATGGGATACTTGTCACAAAGGTGGAACAACCTAATTGATGATTTGAAACAAGCTGAGCCTCATTCCACACATAACTATGTTGCAACACTTAAGAGAGCTAATAGATATATAGAGATTGGAAGGACAAAGGGATAATTTTGGCTTGCACTGACTTTTCAACCACCTATCCTACTGTGGCCTATGCCAAACTTCAGGTACTACCGATATGACATAACTATAGAGAAGCAGAGATGGAGCAGGATGGAAAAATAGAAAGGGTTCTATTGGGATCCTAATTCAGACATAGCAAAAACTGATGTAGGATAGCTGGCGGTTGCAAATTTTAGGGCATTGACCAAGCAGAAGCACAAATCTCCCTCTGTTGGAGGACCAACAAGACCTTAGGTTGGGGAGAGAAATGAGTATCTAGTTTATGGTCTAATTATTGATAGATTTTTTTATCCATTTGCTGAATTTTTCATAGAATTTGATGCTTGGATGTTGATCTTTTTATGATATTTCCTTAAAGATAGACTTTGGACATGAACTTATTTTCATAAATTTTAATGATATTGAAATGCTATATGAACTGTCTCTCTTAATTTTGAAAGTGATTAATGAATTTTTCTTTGAGATAGTTACAAATATGCAGTTGTTGTGTATACTAATATTTTCATGCAAATATAATTTTAGGCTTGTAGCTAAGGAAGATTCTGTCAGCTGGACATTCGCCATACCGGTCAACAAGGTGGTCATTTAATGGAGGAAAGGCTCTCGACGGAGGAAATATTCATCATTCAAATCAAACTATAACTTCCTTATAATGGTCTTAATTGTTGTTGGGAAACTATGGGTGTTATTGCTGTGGTAGATTCGCATTAAGGCAAACATGCTTGACAGATTTTGTGCTTGCATAGCTGCCTCTCCACTTTTTGTGCTTTCCCTTATGTGGAATCCTTTGCATCTATGGGAGTTGACCACCTTTCTAGGTGATTAGATAAATAAGACTCTGATTCTCCTTCAGGGGTTTGAAATCATAGGTTGCTCAATCTGATGATGTACTCACACTCTTAATATTTTTAGTAATACAGTCATGTTGCTCGATTGTACTCATGTTTTTCAATGAATGAAATGAAGTTATAAGTTCGTGCATCTGAGTTTACATTAGTTTTAGGGGATACTCATCCAAGGGGGCCCACTTGGTGAGTATTCCATCCCATACCTTAGTTTAGTTTATTTTTTTATTTTTTGTTTAGTAATTAGTTAAGAATTTGGCATTATCTCTTCCTGCAGCCACTAGATTTCCATTTTGTGACTATTCCTACAGCCAAAGCATATAGAGTAGTTTACTATTTTTTCGCTTAGATTTTCATTTTTGTCATGCATTCTAGCTTAGTATAGTTGTTGGTTGATGCTCACCACTTATTTTATTTCCTTACAAGAAATTTACTTTCAACATTATGTCTTTCTTAGCTGTAGGATGAATATGGCAACTTTGGATTCCTAGTGCACATACAGTGTTGTCCCATTTCAAGTTTATGTCCCTAGGTTACTAATTTAAATGCACCTTCATGATGATTGAAATAGCTATCTAGGTTATATGTCCAATCTTTGAATCACATCTATGAAGGCTTAGTTATTTAACCATTGTACGAGGCCAACAACCTCTTTAAAAATTAACTCTCACAATCTCACAACACATATGACTTAAAAAGTGATTTGTGCAAAGGTTCAAAATGAGCATAATACATAACCTGAATAAGGATGCAGCTCTTGCAAACCACACTACAACAACAATACACTAGAAGGATTCAATAGATTGAATCAAAAAACACATCAAATTTGTTATTGCAAAGCATAAACAAGAAGTGAGGAGGGAAACTCTACCATTTTATTGAATGAAGAAGTGAAAATTCTCCAAAATATGAGTACAAAGAAAGTTGAAAATCTCTCAAAATGTGTGTAATAGAAAGAAACTGATATCTGACCCGTTCAGAAATTAAAATTTCTTAGACTTATAGGCATTAGCTGACCCCAATAGTGCAAAATAGAAAAAATCAGACTCATTGCTTCACCAAAAAGCAATCTATTCTGCATTTTTGAGCTCAAGAAAAGGCTTGAAAAGATGAACCCAAACAACTCCAAAAATCACCCAAAGGGTGGAAATTTCCCATCTCCAAAGAATCCACCGAAAAAATCTTCAAAAAATAGGTGCACCTGGTTGGAAACTGAAAATGGAAACAGTAGTTTGCATTCTTTTCTCCAAGTTCGCCCAGAAGAAAATATAATCCAAAATATCTTGGCCACCTTTTCTTTGCTTTTATTAAAATTCTTAAAATTAGCAAGAAAACAAAGAAATTTATAAAAACATTTCTTTATTTTCGCTTTATAAAACTTGCAGTTTTAAAATACAAAATAAAGCTCTTCTTGTCTTCATGATTTTTTGCAACTCAAGATTTTGGAAAAATCTTTGCAAAAAATAAACAATCTCGAATATCCCTATTACAATTGTTTTTTCCTAAAAAAAATAAAAAAAATATTAGGACAAATATTTATCCAAGGCTGTAAAATTGATTTCTATAAAATCAATGAAAATAAATACCTAAGGCGCTAGACATTTCAAATACCTAAGGTATATGAAAGTTTTGTCCTCCCACCAAAGCACTAAAATATTACATGATATTTTCCAAAACACATTACATGCTAAGGCATAAACATATTTTCAAATACACCATAGAGTATTTGGGAAATCATGAGATTTTATATTTAAATGCAAAAGCCGCTATGGTCAACCTAGAGCATATAATAATTTTTACCATGGTATTAGTTGGGAGTTTAATATTTTAAAACATGGGAAAAAATCCCCAAGTTGTATTAGGGCATACCAAACCCTAATGAAAAAAATTGTGTTCTCCACCTTATTTGCATTTCATTTTCACTCTTGGACGACTTGGAAGAGAGCTCTGCAAATCCGTCGCCCTAGGCATTGGGGTTTGGAGCCTTGGAGCTCGATTCTTTTCCATTTTTGATGCCATTCTTGTCGATTCTCCTCTGCAAATCATGGTAAGTTGTTTTATTTTCATTTTGATACACCTCTTGCTCTATTTTAAAAGAAATTTGGCCCATAGGTTGTGGCCTTAGCTAGATATTGATACATTTATGTGTTTCATTGTGTCGATACTCTCTGTCATTCAATGTGGTTGCCATTGGAGGGCCTGTTCGAGCTCCTTCAAAGTACTTTGGTCATGGCTTTGATGAGCTTCTCCACATAAAAATTAATGGTGAGCTCTATGTTTCACTTATGATTGCATTTCTCTCTTAAATCAAAGCTTTATCAAGATTTTCTCACAAAAAAAATGAAGATTCTGAGGGTTTTTGGGTTCAACCATTGTATGTGTATTCTTCTTGTCTCTATGAAAATAGCTTCTCCTGGGCTTGACCCATGGAGTGCAAATGACATTATTTTTAAATAATTTTATTTTTTTAATGCAAGCTCTTCATTTTATGTGTTTTCAAACTTATTAGGACCGTGGCCATTAGCTGTACTATACTCCATTTTTAGGGAGCTCCATTGTTTGTATAGGCTCGAGCCTTTTAGTTTAATCTTGTACTTGCATTATAAGATAAAACCCTACTGGGTTAGGAATTCTATGGAGAGAAACCTCCTCTCAGACTGTGGCCATGAGAATATTGTGTAATGGTTTCAATGCATTCTCATTTCTCATACATTTCTGAATATGCACGAGTAACATGTTAGTTTCATTTTCTGGGAGCTCACAAGCTTGAAACTTTGTAATTTCTCAGGTGTTTTCTTTTAAACTCAAAACCCCAAGTGGGTTTTCCTAGTAAAGAGGGAATATTCTCTCTCAAGCCACGACCATGAGAGTGCCAGCTAGGGTTTACAATTTGACATCTGTGTATGAGCTCAAAAACACCTTTATTTCTGCATTTTGAAACTTTTAATACAAACCAATGTGGATTTTGGGCACTTTCACTTGTCTTCATTATGAAACCCCAACATAACTCACTATTCTGAAAACAAGAATGACCTCACCTTTTCAAGATTGAAACCTATATTTGTAGCTTTACTTGCTTGCTCTTATCATGTAGATTCCACTTAACTGATGCTTCCCTGTTACTTATCAAAACATGCTCTGTATTTCATGCAATCTTAGTTTATTGGTTAACATTATTTTGATAATGTCATTTGCACATGTTTTTGTCAAATGGAAACACACAAAAAATCTTTTTTGTTTCCATCAAGACATTGTAAATAAATGACTCTATTTCACTCACTTGTCTTACAAAGCTTCACTTAGTCATCATGGTTTCTGATGGATACAACTATTCCTCTGTAGTCTTCATGCATTTTTGTCTCTTAAACAACAAATGTTGACATGAAATCTTGAATTATGCATAGAATATTTTGAGATACAATACCATGATGAAAGTGTTCTTAAGCCCTTCAAATTGCTTTGGTTACTTTTGATGACTTGTAAACAAGGCTTTATTTATTCCTAATCACTATCTCACTTCATGATGATGCACTCCTTGATGATTCACTTGAGCAACTAACCACCTATGATCTTCAATTAATTTCACTTCAGACTTGATTGTACTAGATGGTCACTTGTTTGAGCTCTTATGATACTTGATGTACTCCTTCAGATTCATTTTTCTTTGAGCAACATTTAACTATTTCTTTTCTCGAAAAAATTTCTATGGAATGTTAAGGGGTAGCATGTCAGCTCTCAAACCTTGTGGGAGCTCGTTGTACACCACATGATTTATGATCTTCAAATTGAAATAGTAGAATGACTTGTCCTATACCTACACAGGAAACAAATAATGTTAGATTAAAAACATTAATTGTAATTTTTCTTATGATATGTTCTCCTAGGTATTCTCTTGCATTCCTCTTGTCTTTGCTCAGTTGATTTCAATGGATCATAAATAATATTCTACATTACTGTTGATGGATTATGTAGGAAGGTTCATAATTCGAGCTCTAACAAAGCTTTCACCCTCTTGCAGGTTCACTTGGAGCATGGAAGTAGAAGGGAGAGCTCAATACTGAAGTCACTTCAAACTTACAACTAGGCAATGACGATTATGTTCTTTCTTACATGCTCTTCTCCTTTTATCTTCAGTAGTGTAGTGTACTCTTTTTGATTCATTTTTTTAGCTATTCCCATGACTTGTGTGGGAAACTTGATTCTCCTTTTATTTCAATGAATACAAAATAATATTTTATGTAATTCTTGTTCAATTTTGCATTTCTCTTTTTGCAACAAATTTATCAAACATTGTGTGATAAGTAACTGAATACAAAATGTAGTACTTCCTTTAACACTTCATGGAATACTTAATGTTGTAAATTATGAATGAAAAATGAAACACATTGCATTTAAATAACTTAAATTCTCAAATGTAAGGAATGGTTAAAGCAACTGCATAAATAAATTGAAACTTTTCACCTTAAAATGAACCTTAATCAATCAGCTCTATCAATTTGAGTTGTGGTGAAAATTGATAACACTCTTGGAAAACTTTGCTAGATGCTTACATGCTAAGAATTATTCCAGTTTCCTTATGTAGATCTGTTGGGCATGGAGTCAATTGTGCCCCTTCAAAACTCAAAAATTCTGAAAACCGAAACAACACTCCTCCAAATAGTAGCAAAGAACGAAATAAAACTAAACAAAGATGAACCACCAGGCCATGACGATTGGAAAACCATGTGCTGCATCGCTTATGGAAAATGAAAAAATTGAAAGAAAAATGCTCCAAGCACTTATTAGCAACAAATAATTTACTATGTATAGTGTATAACTTCAAACCTCAAAAAAAAAAATTTAAATGGATCTCGTTGATTGGGATCAGAAGCACCTCTCCACTTAACTTTGATAGCTAGAATGAATTATTCTCCTTGCATTCTATGATCACGTATGGCCCATCCCACATTGCATCAAATTTGGAATTCCTCCTGGGTTTTATTGTATTCATCCCATTTGAGCACAAGATCACCAGTGATGAAGTCCCTTGGCTTTGCTCTTTTGTCAAAAGAACTCTTCATCTGAGCTTGGTGTATTTCAAGATACCTTAGTGCCTCCCTTTTGTTTTCTTCTAGCTCCATTAGTTCTACAAGTCTTAATTCAATAGCCTGTTCATCCAACAACTCAAGCTCCTTGATGAATCTTAGAGTTGGTAATTCAATAGAAACATGTAATTTGGCATCCTTTCCATAAGTAAGAACATACAAAGAGAAAACAATGGCTCTCTTGGGAGTTACCCTATCAGCCCAAAGGGCTAACTTCAACTTTTCATGCCATGTTCTTTGGTTGTCCTCTATGCTCTTCTTAATTATCTTGATTAGATTATTATTGGTTGATTCTACCTGGCCATTACCCTGTGGGTAATAATTAGATGATGTATTCAAAAAAATATTATTCTTTATTGACCAGTTAAAAATCCTTAATCCAATAAAGGCTAAACCATTGTCAGAAATAATCGAATCTGGAGTACCAAATCTGGATACTAAGTCCTGATAAAAATTTAACATAGAGGTCTCATTTGATTCTTTCAAAGCAACCACTTTGGTCCACTTCATAAAGTAGTCAGTCGTGGTTAGAATCCATTTGTGGCCCGAACTTGAAGGTGGATTGATTGGTCCGATAAATTTTAGACCCCACTTAGCACAAGGTTGCTCCACCTAGATAGGATGTATAGGCAAGGCTGCGAGCCTCTGTTTTCCAGCAAACAATCCACATTTATCACACCTTCTAACCCAAGCAAAGGCATCCTTAAATAGATCCATGTAATAATAACCAGTGCACATAATTTTCAGGGTGGTTGTTCTTTTTGCAAAGTGGCCTCTTGAGGTCCCATCATGAAATTCTCTTAACATCTTGTCTACTTGATCAGGCTTGGCACACCTTAGTAAAACACCTTGAAAATATTTCCTATATAAAGTACTATTAATGATAGCATAGGGAATAGCTTTTAATCTATAGTACCTTCTTTTTTCCCTATCTAATCCTTCTGGGAATTCACCAGCCTATAAGTAGCGGACCATCTGTTGTATCCAGCTAGCAGTAGGAACTGAACCAACAACCTGCTCTTCATTATTCAATACTATAGTAACTTCCTCACCATCTTCCAGGCTGCCTCTTGCATTTTCTGCAATTTGTTCACAAAAACCTTTGCCCCTAACCACCTTAGTCACCTTGATATCAATATTAAATTCCATAAACTTTATTATCCATCCAACCCTTTTATCATTAATATCTCTATTAAGTAGAAATTCTTTAATAGTGGAATGAGAAACGAGTAGCTGAATTCTATTATTGGACAACATGTGTTTGAATTTTTTAAGGCTTCTCACAACAAAAAATATGTGCTTCTCAACAAAGGAATACTTTCCCTCGTAGTCATGCAATACCTAGCTGAAGAAATCCATAGGCTGCTCCAAGACTTCATCGTTTGGTTGGCATAACATTGCAGAAATAGTGTCAATCCCTCCAAAAGCATATGAAATAAATTCTATCATAATTGGGATTAATGAGGGTAGGGGGAGTTGCAAGGGCTTCCTTTATTTTCTCAAAGCTCCTTTTTCCCTCCTTAGTCCAATTGAAAGGTATATTATTTTTAAGCATGGAGGTGAGAGGTTGTAGGAAAGCTGCAATATTGGGTATAAACCTTCTTACAAAATTAATGCTCCTAAGAAAGGTTTGTAAGCCTTTCTTGTGGGTTGGTAATGGTAACTCAAGAATGCTAGAGACTCTTTTAGGGTCTATGGAAATACCGTGCTTGGAAATAATGTGTCCTAGGAGTCTACCTTCATGGAAATAAAATATACACTTCTTTGGGTCAAGAGAGATACCAAATTCTATGCATATCTAAAGTATTTGTCTCAAATGATCAAAATTTTTGTCAGCATTTTTCGAAAAAATAGTGATATCATCTAAATAAACAAGAACAATTTTGTCCATTAGGCCATGAAAGGCCATATCCATTTCCCTTTGGAATGTCACTCCAACATTGGACAGCCCGAAAGGCATTTTATTGTAGGCCATGGTGCCCCACTTGGTTGTAAATGAAGTTTTATAATGATCCCCCCCTTCACAAAAATCTGATTGTAACCTGAATATCCATCAAGCAATGAAAACCTATCAGAACCAAAAACTACTTGCAAAATTTTTTCCATGGAAGGGAGCGGATAATTGTCCTTAAGGGAGGCCTTATTTAAATCCCAAAAGTCAACACAAAGCCTAATTTCCCTATTTTTATTTCTAACTAGGACTAAGTTAGAAACCCAAGAAGTGTGTTTAATGGTAAAGATAATGCTACTTTCAATTAACTAATTTAACTCAGCTTTCATGAGGTACTCTAGTTTGGGGTTGAGAGGCCTCTATTTTTGCCTAACTAGCTTTGCATTAGGTTCTAACTCAATAGTATGTTGAGCTAATTCATGGTCAATCCCTCTTAAACATTTATACTCCCAAGCAAATATGTCACTAAACTCTTGACATATCAAAATGAAAGCATGTTGTTCTTCCTTAGTACATACCTTTCCCAGTTTGAGTAGCTTACCCTTAAATATCTCAATTGCTCCGTAGTGCTCTTGTTTGAAAGTCATGTTTCATTTATCCTTTCTCACTTGGTCATCTGAGTTAAAGAATGATTTCAACGTTACCAATCATTTAGGAAGCTTGTTTGATTTCAGTTGTATGATTTGGCTCATACTACTACTGCCACTTTTGCTGATTTTCATTTGCAAATTCAGCTTCAACAATCAAGAAGATCACAATCTATTCGTCATTTTTGAAAACCTGCCAAATCACATTATTATCAAGAACAAAAGGTTTGACTATAATTTTAACACATTATCATGCCTCTACCTTGTGAATCTCATTCGAAATATCAAATTGGGTTCCTATGGCAGTGAGCCTATCTGCATATTTATTTTCATTCCTAGGAACTAAATGTATATTAAAATCATCAAAATTTTCTATCAAATCCCACACTCGATGCTTGTACCTTTTAAGTGAGTCATTTTTTGCAGCATTCAGGTTCCTAACTTGATTCACAATCAGCTCTGAATCACCATAAACTTGTAAACATTTAATACTTCTTTTCTGGGCCCATTCTAGGCCATGCATGAGAGCTTCATATTCGGCTTTATTATTCATACAACTAAATGTAAACCTGAAAGCTAAATAGTACTTGTTTCCATCTGGGTTAACCAACATGGCTCCACCAACAACACACACTTTTCTCCTAGAACCATCAAAATACAGCTTCCAAAGTTGATTTTCTTGTTCCTCAGACTGCCCTTCTTCTTCAAATAGATTCAGAATGACCACACCAGGTTCATGGATCATATAAAACCCTAATCCCATCTCATCCATGTGCTAGAAAGGATCACCCTAGTGATCTTTGACTACCCACTCACCTAGACTTACATTTTCCATAAGGGTGTCATGGTCTAGGGTGATGACTTGTTCCTCTAGTCTATGGGTGATATGGAGGTTGGCGTTTATAGGATTCAAGACATATGGATCAATGTGGTCATTGGCCAAAGGTTCAGACTTGATGGTCACTTTGGTACCATACCAGATTCTAAAAAAATAAATGAGACCAATCAGCTAATAGAAAACCTCCTAGTCTGGTGGTAAAGTCTCTAGAGAGACAAAGTACAAAGTGGGGAGGTAATTAAATCATGTGAACATCTTGGTGCACAAAAAAGTATGGGAAAGCGTGTAATGTGAGGGCCAAATTATTAATGATCCCTACTATTTGGATAGGACAACCATCCAATTGTACTACCCCTTTTGTCATGGGTTCATAAACCAAACCTAAACTGTCTGCTACACTTTTAGGCATCACTGAGCTGCTAGCCCCCGAGTCTATCATATCGTTATGGACAAGGTTATCTCCTATAATAAGACTCAGATAGAAAGGTGGGGGTTTTACCTCTTGAATTTTCTATCCTCCTTTGACTTCTGAGCTGTTAGCAAGCACGGTTCTACTATTTTTTGCATTAACAATAGCTGGAGACGAAAGCTTAGATAAAGAATTTTGCAATAAATCCTTCTGACTTGGGATATGCAATGCATCCATAATAGATAAGTTGACTATAGCTTTCTTTAAGTGTTCAACTACATTGAAAGACATAAGATTTACCTTATGTTGTCTGAAGGGTGTGGCAACGCCACTTAATTTTTGTTGTTCTCTCTATAGAATATGCATCCTCGGTTGAGCTTGTTGTTGTGGATTTACAAATTGTTGTTCTCTTTGTAGAATATGAAAATTCCTGGTTATTGGGATAATTTGTGATGAAGTGGCATGAATTTGGTTTGTTGCATCTTGTTGTTCCGCTTCAAATGCTCTTCTTTTTGACCTTGTATTTGATGCAACGGGTGTACTTTGCTGGTTTTGCCCCTGGAGATGATTAATCCTGCAATATTCACCAGTTTTCTAATTCATTAAAGTAACTTATGAATTGCCCTACTTCTCCAAATTCTCTCTTAGATTTTTTTTGGGGCTAAGATAATGATTTTGTACCATGAGATCTTGATTCTCCATTCCACTTATGCATGTTGCTTGATTGTGTGGTTGATTGCACAGGTAGCACCAATCATGTTCTTGAGCCAAATTGTTCTGTGACATGAGCTCTCTTGAAGGGCCAGCTACATTGGGATCATAAGGCCAAAAAGGCTTGGGGTTAAAGTGCATTTTATGTCCTTGAAAGTCATTCTAGAATGGTGGCCTATTCTATTGTTTCTTCTAATAAGGAGCTTGATAAAGCCTATGTTCATGGCCAACTTGTTTCTTAAGACTTACAAACTCATTGCTGAAATTTTTTTCAAAATTTTGTAGCATATTTTTTATCTCTTGGATTTCTTTGGTTTGGTCTGGAATGACACTTTTTTGAACAACAACCTCATAACCTATCATTGGGACTGGTGGTACAACAACTATAGGAGGCAAATTCATAGGGATAGGTGTCTGAATTTCAAGGAAAATGGGCATGGGTGGTCTTGGTGCTATCTTCCTGACGTGAATAAGACAATTTTCAGCCCTTATTGCACGCCATACACATTTGGAAAAGAGAAAACCCCAATAGACTGTATCATAACTGATATATCAACATTCAAAGCTTTCAAGAAAAATAGAAAGGCATGTTCAAGTGTGGGTTTGACAATTAGAGGTATCCTATCCCAGGTTCTTTGAAACCTAAAATTGAAGTCATCCATATGCTCATGGGGAGCACGCTTGATGGTGCTCAACTACTCGAGTAATGATAGATGGTCTGACTTGTCTATGAACTGTCAATGTAAGCCATATCCTAGCTAGTCCCAAGTTACAATGGTGTTGGTTGGGAGCCCTCTAAACCACTAAAGGGCTCTCCCCTTCAATGAAGCAACCAACAATCTCAAGGCTACATTCTCTTTTGTTATATTATGCATTGAACATAGGGTGGCTACATCCCGAATATTTTCGATTGGAGTAGTTTGGTCTTCGCCAGTGAAATAAGGTAGTCCTTTCAAAGCAAAAACTGAGATATCATCATGTCTTGCTAACAACAATGGGTTTCCCTTATTAAATGGTGCAAAGGAAAATTTCCTTACCATAGGTGGTGCTTGAGATACTAGAGTCAGGTTCCTCTTTATGAAAATGATGGGACTGAGCTCCGGAGGTGTGGATTTTCCTCTTCTTGCTGGATCAAAGGTCCTCTTGGGTGTTCTTCCTCTCCTTCTTGGAAGGGAGAGCTGCAAATAGTCAAATGGAATTGAATTGGATCTGGTGTGGATTCTTCTCATAAGCTATCAACACTGAATCTACAAATCAACCAGAAAATAAGTCACCAAGTATATTTTTAAATAAAAACCTCAATAGGTAGAAAACCTCAGTTGCATATACGAGACAATAGTTTAAAATTTTGAAACAACCCTAAAGGAAAGACTCTAGGGTCCCACCAGGCATGCCAAAAATTGTTAGCAATAAGATTTTCACCCTATTGAACATGAATGTTTGACAATCTATTGCAACATGGAAACATTCTTGAGTTGTGGGCAACTCATTATGAGAAACGAAACTCTAGAGAAGGCCGAATTCCTCATTGATAACCACCTACTCTGCTGATTGGCTAAGGAAAGAGTTAGAAAATGAAACTGTAATTGAAATCCTATAACTTAAGATGATTAACCAACATTAAGAAGATTTTGACGATAACCCACTCTCAACACCTCTTTAAATCTTAACTCTCACACTAGCTCATTTGACTACAAAATACGATGAAAATTTCTAATGAAAGATGTACAATTAGATGAATCATCAGATACATGTGTACTTAATGTGTACTTTTTATTTTTATTTTTAAATTGTGCCCGACGTTCGTCGAAATTTTGACGAATAGTGAGTTTTGTCGAAATTTCAACGAATAGAGATTTTTGTCAAAATTTTAATGAACGTGTGGCATAAATTTTAATAAATAAATGTTAGTTCGACAATTTATCTATACTTGCGACAATTTTTACGAATTTTCCCTACTTGCGAATTTGTGAAACTTGTGACAGTTTGTGGAGGTTATAGGTCGAATTTTTTTGGTGCAAAATATCATAATTATTAGATTTTATTACCTGTCTATGATTAAAAATAATTGGAGTGTGAGTTTGATATTTTTTGAAGATCTAAATATTCAAGCTTGGTAAAGAAAAATCATGTCAGATAATATTAGTGCAGAACAAAATGAAATGTGGGCTAGATTTAAAAGAAAGGGTGATGGGAAATGTTATTGTCCTTGCAATAATTGAAAGGGCTTAAAGACAAGAAGACTTTTAATCACAACAAATGAGAAAAATTGTAGACAACACGGTCATGTTGAAGGGGGGCATGATTATCGTCCATTGGTAAGTTGTTCATTATATGTCTTTATATTGATTGAATTTGTAAATGTTTATATCATTTTAACATTTTATATATATATATAAAATCACTTGATCATGATAATGGTTTATTTGTATCGATCATCATTATAAAAGTGGGGCACCCTAGGGCACATGATGTGGATTATCATGGCCCAAAGAATTTGGTTTTGCAAGTGGAGGAACATGGAGTTGTGAATATCGAAGATGAAGTTAATGATCCTATGAAAGAAGATGATCATGCACTAGAAAACACAGTTGAAGATTATGGTACAAATACATTGATCCATGACACATTTAGTGGTGCAACTGATCATGATGATCGAGAGGACTTTGATGATGTTCATGATTTACCTATACTTGAGAAGGCATACGAGCCCCTTTATGAAGGCTCCCAAACAACTCCTCTCTCTGTTGTATTGTTTCTGGTGAACTTGAAGGTTATGAATGGTTTATCCAACATAGCAATCTCACAGATGTTAAGGTATGTCATATATGTCATCTTTTTTCATCTATTTTAATTGTTGTTAGTTCATCACTAGTAAATAAACGATGAAATATGTACCATTAATATTCTTTATATTAACAATTTTTTTTTTTTTTGTAGATTAATATATGAATTTTTTTTACCACCATCAAATATTTTACCTCGCTCATATCGAGATTTATCTACCATAATGAAATATATTGGAATGGAGTATCAAGCAATAGATGCATGTCCCAATGATCATACTATATATCATAAAGAACATGAATTTGCAACGGAATTCTCGGAATGCCATATCAGTAGATATCGAATAGATCAACTAAAAAAAAAGGTGCCTCACAAGGTTCTTCGCTATATTCCCATTATTCCATGTATGCAACGATTATTTAGGTGCAAAAGTTTAGTGCAATTTATGGATTACCATGCATGGAATAGAAGTGGAGATGACATTCTTCAAATGCCTATGAATGGTTCTACATTTAGGGACATGGAGGAAAAATGGCCACACTTTAAAGAAGAACCTCATAATCTCAGGCTTTCATTGGCAACGGACGATGTCAATCAATTTGGAGAGCTGAGATCTATTTACTCGGTGTGGCCTATTTTTGTTATCAACAATAATATTTCTCCATGGATGTCAATAAAGAGGGAGCACATAATGTTGGCATTGATTGTTCTAGGTATTGGTTTGCATCAATTTTCTTTAACGTAGTAGCATCTCATTTGTCTTATTTGTTGAATTATGACTTATATTTTTTTCATTTAATAGTCATGTACATTAATTTATATATGTTGCAGTAAAATGGTTATAATAATTATGTAATGTTTATGTTCATTCAACTAGGTAAGTACCAATTTAAATATATGAAAGTATATATCGAGCCTCTTATCGATGAGTTACTAAAGTTATGGAATGGTGTCACTATGTATGACGTCTCTAGACCAATAAGACAAAGACAATTTCAATTCCATGCAATTCTTGTATGGACAATTCATGATGCCCTAGGGCTAACACATTTTTGTGGTATGCTATAATGTTCGACTGCACTTTAACGATATTTAATTTTATGAAGTAGATATCATGCATGTTTTTTAAATAATCTATTTACTATATATAATTATAAAAAGTGACATATTTAATCCAATTATATATGATCTTGGAGGTCTTCAAACAAAGGGAAAATTTGCATGTCTAGTTTTTGGTAAAAAGATGAAATCTCGTCATGCAACAGGTTTAGGAAAGCAGGTGTTTGATGAGTATAGGCACTTCCTCCACAGAAATCATAAGTATCGAACTACTGAAAAACATCTTTTCAATGGGAAAGAAGAGACTACATCAAAACCATGAAGAATGACACCTCGCCTATGGAAGTTGGAATATAATAGAATTAATAGTCAAGGTTATACATCAGATCAAATTGTTTATCTTCATATATGATATGTTTGGAATTTATATTTTTATATTGTGTTTTGTTTACTCATGGTAAAATTGACAATGATTTTTGTTTTTATTTTTTTAACTTATATGCTTCATGAAGGTCATCAAGACATTAATGGTCAAATTCCATAGGGATTGAAAAGTTATCCTAGATAATTTAGTAGGTTACCCTACTATGAGTAGCTATAAATTGTACATTTTTTTGATACAATGCATATCAGAAATAATATAATAGAAACGTTATGGAAAATATAGGATGGAAGGCATGACAGAGAAAAAATTGTCAAAATTTGTAGTGACATTTAGGAAACCAATCATGCAATAAAAAATTTCATTCAATTAAATAGCGATGGAGAAAAAATTAATATAAGCGCCCCTCCTTGGTTATTAATAGAGAAGAAAATAAAATGCTATAAGAGAATTCATATGAAAAATTTGATTTCCCACATGATTTGCTGCGAACATAAACAATATCATAAAAAAGAAAGGTGATTTGGGTCTGGGATGAAAATGCATGATTGGCATACCTTAATTAAGGTAATTATTCTAGTATATTATATATATTTGTATACTGCATGTACTCTTCAGTGTGTTATGTTTACTACTTTTGGAAAAATAATGAAAAGATCATTTTATAATTGTTGTAGTACGTTCTACCTTTATCTCTCCCAGACAAATTTGACAAAAATGTCAAGCAAGTTATATATGATCTTGGAAAATGCATGAGGTAAGTAGTGATATTTGTTCAATTCGTTGTATAGATATTATATTTGCCATTTTTTTACTTGTTATGTAATATTTGTATATTTTTGTTAAATCTTGTTAATATATTTGCGCCTTGAATCACTTGTAGATGGTTGTCATCTAAAGAAATCCATAAAGAAGATATAAATTATTGGAAGAGAAAAATTCCTCATCTAATGTGTGAAATGATAAAGTGTCTACCTTCGACATTTTTCAATGCACAAGAACACTACCTCATACACCAAGTTGAGGAGATTGAATTGTGTGGACCTATACAGACAAGGTCAATGTGGATGGTTGAGAGGCACTTAAATTTTTTGACTGATTTGGTTAGACAAAGAGCACATCCTAAGGGTTCTATGGTGGAGGGATATATGGTATGTACTAGATCATGGTGTACATTATTGAATATCTTTCTAAGTTTGGAGAAAAGATCCATGTAGATCACTTTTGGGATCCCAACTCCATTAACAAATTTTAAGGGGAGTACCTGATGGGGAAAGGTAGATTGAGGAAAGTAAGAGGTAATTATAAGATGGTCATGGAGATTAATTAGAATAAATTTTACATTTGGTTTTTATGTATATTGTACTTATTTAATTATTAATCTTCAATATACATTAATCATAAATTAAGGTCGTATACCATGGTAATTAACTAATTTTACGTCATTTGTGAATTTCAAATTTTTTTGATACAGTTGGTCGAAAGTGGGATGCACTACATTTGTACATCACAAACAATCTTGATTAGATGGTGGTATGGATTGAATGATGTCAAAATTTTGGTCATGCATTAACATGGGAAGGTGTGGCTTCATTGGTTAAAGAAGCTCATCGTAATGGAGATTCCAATGTTACACCAAGGGAAATTGATTTAGCATATTGTTTAAGAGATAAAAAGGTACGTATAAATATATTAATCACCCATATTATTTAATTATTTTCAATTATATTGATGTTTATATATGTTGAGTTTTTTCTCTTTGCATACATTTGGCCAAGAATAAATATGTTTATCAATTGACGAAGCAATAAATTTTACATGTTTGACATATTGTAGGTGAAACACCCCAAGGCTATGTGGTGCAATGGTCGTAAATTTTGAATCAAAAATTTGGATGAGATGAAGAAAACTTGTGATTCTAGGATAATTGCAGTCTTTCAGGTGACTAATGTTTCATCTAGAAGTGACATACATCCAAAAGTATTAGAAAATCGATACTATTGGATTTTGGATGATATAATTGAGTGTGACTTTAAGTCCTTCAAATCAGTTTTGTTCGTGATCTAATGGTACAGGCTATGATTGAATTAAAATTATCCCGAGAGAACTGTTATTGAACATGATAATTGATTTACCATGGTTAATGAAAGGTCGATCGAGCGAGCTAGAAATGATCCCTATGTTCTTCCAAGCCAATGTGAGTAGGTATTTTACTCAGAGGTTCCAAGTAAACTGGGTTGGTCATTTGTTGTTAGACACGATCCAAGAGGAAGGCTGGTAAAGTATAATGTGGTGGAAGAAGAAGATACCGAGGAACTAGAAGATGATGTAGATGATGATCAGGATCAACATTTCGCTGATGATGTGCCTGATGAAGATGTCAAAGAAGAGGAACTAGATCATGATGATGTAGGAGTTAATGTTCATGAAGATGATATCTATGTGCATGATGACATTATGAAAACTGATATCAATGATGATGATGATGATGATATGACTAATCCTTGCAATGTCAAATCTGGATCAGATGATATAGACAAAGAGTTGGATGAAAAAGAATATCAATGACATTGAAACATATGAGTTATGCGATTATATTATCTATTTGATATTGATTTCTTGATAGAATTATATTTGAATTATATGGTTACATAATTAAATCATGATGTTTTAATTTTTATGCCATTATATAATTAATTCATGATGTACTTTTTAATGTCGTTAATTCATGATGTTACAACTATTGTAGCTCTCCTAGAAATTTCCATATGATCAAATCCTAATTACTTTATGACTATTTATGATTAGATATTCTTTGATCATATCTTTGGTTATTTCATTCCCAAAAAATTAGAATTTCCTCATGTTGACCCCGCATAGTGACATGTGTTTTGTATTACTAACATGTGACATTGTATGCATATATTGCTTTCTTGTATATATTATAGTTTTACCAACATATACTATTGTATGCTTGCATGGCTTCTTAGTTAATATATTTTTTATTATTATTGATCTTTTTGATATTTTCTATAAGTTATTATTAGATGATACACATTGGATTCCTTTTAATTTTTTATATTTGAAGATACATAACTAGTTACAAGGATAATATAAAGAAGATATATCTATATATGTATCATTTATGAGTTTCTAAAATATTTTACTTCCATTTCAACCACTTTATTTACTTCAATTGAGAAACATAATACCTCTATAATCTTACATTTATCAAGTGTCAATAAAATAAAATTCAAGTACTTAGCTATCAATTTTCTCTTGATTGATCTAGTAATAATATATTAGCCAGCTAATACTCATCCAATGATATCATCTTTCATTGATTTGTGTTATAAGGTTTATCTTGTAGGTTTAAAGTATGAATTTAAGGTTCTTACAATGAATTTTCAACCAATGGTTATATTATTATATCCTATCTCTACACTTCTAATTCTAAAATAAAACATACAAATCAAACTTAACTAGCAATCGCTTAAATATTCCCATCATTTGGAGAAAACTCTACAATATTCTCATCACTAAAATGAAAAATATAATAAATATAAATAAGGTTAGTAGAAATCTTAGGAACAAAGAGAACATCATTGATGTAACCATCTACCAACTATATATTTATTGATCCTAAAACTAAAACTTGTGGAGATTTTTCAACTATTTACTAAGAAGTGTTACTATTAGAAAGTGAAGAAATAAGATGATTCATACTATGTGAAGCACCTAAATCAAGTATCTAGCTAGAAAATGGTTTATCTAAATCCCAAGCAGAAAGGGAATACCCTTTATAAGTGGAAGAAGGTTTGGAGATAGAAATATTTTTCTACTACATGACTTACTCTAATGTCTCTACCCTCTTCCAACAGCTAGATTTAACATGCCTAAGTTTTCCACAATAATTTCACATGTCACTTGACTTCTTCCTTGTCTTGGACCAAGACTCACTAGTCTTAAAAGTGGGAGGTGTGGAGTATTTATTTGAATTACATATATTTTTGGATGGAGAGTTACAACATAAAGTAGTTTTTTAAAAATATTTTACCTATTTTTACCTTTTCTATTGGAATATTGATCCATTAATGCTTGATTTACAACTAGGAAGAGCACCCAATTATCTAAGTTTGGAATGCTTCCTATTAAGGTTCTCATAGAAAATATCTAGGGTGGGTATCTTAAAGTTAGTTATTATTCCATTTGTGGTGAGTCAAAGGTAGAGGAGAACACCTAAAAAGGGCCCTTTACCTTAGAAAAATTCAAGAAGATACATTCCTTATTGAATTTTTCTTTTAAACTACCCTTCAATTCAATAACAATAACTTGAATTTTTTAAATAAATCCCAATCAAGCAATGAACATCATGAGAAATATATATCAATTTTTCTTCTAATTGTTAGCCCTAGATTCATCTGTGAGGACAAATACCAAGAGAGAGAAAAGGGAAATGGGTACTTAAATTTTTCCTTTTAGCCCCTCAAACGAATTAATACACAAGGTCAATTTTAACAATGGAAAATAAAAAATCAACCATTAATAACACAACATTTTTTATAATTTATAGGAAAATAGGCTTGTTAAACAGAAAATGGAGGTTACAAGTAGATTCCTTGTATTTTCTAATCAATTTAAAGAAGTTAGCCAATTTTGACTCATGGATGAAGGTTATGTGAATCACAAAAGAAATTAATAAGATGCTTCAAATAGAAATTACTATTACCTAGATTAAAACCAGTAAAAATATGTGTATCATACTTGAGAGCTCAAAAATATATTCTTAATAAGAAGTATAAAATATGACATCATAGGAAACATTTTTGTGATTTTGAAAGAAATATCCTCAAAGGGATGAAAAAGTGCCCCTATGGTATATAAGGATGATGCTTTTGGGTGGCCTTCATCGGTAGTGGAGTGACAAAATGGTTGAGATACCTAGTAGAGTAGAGATGACTAAGGATTTGCAATGTTGGTGGTAGTCCCAAGTGGTGTTCAAAAAATATTTAGTTCTTATGTGATAGGCACTAAATATTATGACTACATGGGCTTCTATGAGGACTATAAAATAAGATCTAACACATAAGATAATAACACTAATAATCTTAAGTAAACCTAATTGTAGTGTGCCATACCCTACAACCACAAATATGTCAAAAAAATTGTGAAGTACCTATGGTTACGAAAAGGGAATATAGGGGGTCCTATGCCCAATGGGGAACCCTATTTACACCTAAGATAAGTATGGTGCTATATGGGTCATTTCATACCCTATATAAAAGATATTAAATGAAACCTAAAAAAATGAAAATCCCTTCTCTGTACACCATATGTGTGTGTTGGTTACATCTACCAAGGAAATATGTGAGTAACACAAAAGGTTGAAAAAATGGTACAACATCAACATAGATGTACAAAAACGCATACACCATATGGACTAGGAAGCCAAAAAAGGTATCCATTCTTCAAATAGATCTAAACCCTATGAATATTACAATTTGATTTTGGAAAATTTGAGCCTTTTGGACTCAACACTGATTTAAAATTTAGGCTAGGAGACACCCAACAACTATCTTGGAAAATAATCCTAAAAAAGAGAGGGATTTGTAATTTCCTAGATTTGACACCATGTTGAATTTTGTAAAATAACTTCATATGAGCAAGAATACTTCCACAAGAGAGATAAGTAAAAAAAATGATATATTTCCAATATTGATGTGATAAAAATGTACATAGAGATGAATTTGTATGTAGTCAAGGATGAGAAAAGAAGGTATTTGGAGTAGGTGAGAATCACACATGTGAATGTGACAAGTGTCCTAACAAGTTTCATATGCACATGAGGGGATCTCATCTACCCTAGCTTATCTAACCCTTTCCTATATTATATATAAGGGCCCCTATGTATATGCACATGAATATAGACAACTAAAGGTTTCCCTAAATATAATTAACTAACTAGGTGTGATTAAGACATAAAATTAAAATATTATTGTAAAATACATGTTCACGCCAACAATGATAACTAATTTTTTGGGCCTTGTTAACAAAAACTACATATATTATGAGATTTGAGCTTGAAACAAATCTCATCCCTAGAAACCACTATTGTGTTGTTGGAAAACAAGTTTCAACTACCATTTAATGATAAACCAGCTGTAATGTAATGGTAAAATCCTCTAAAATATCAGGTAAAAGCCTATATATACTATTATATAATAATAAATATAATTAAATTATATATAATTTAATCTAATGTTACTATTATATTAAATATATTTTATATTATATAAAAATATTCTTATTATTAATTATTAATTATAATAATTTTATATGTATTTGATAATTTTAATATAATAGTATATAATAATTTATAATGTATATTTAAAGAATATAATATATAATTATAATAAATTATAATTATTAATTATTAATTATTATATGTATATAATAATTTTATATGTATATTTAAAGAATATAATATATAATTATAATAAGTAGAATAATTATATTATTTATTATGTAAAATATAGCTAATATATACTTAACTATGTAGAATTTATAACCTAAATGGCACCATAATTTCATTTTAATTAATATAATCTAAAACCTTCGTCGAAACCTTATTTTTAGGTTGCAATAGCTAGTGAAATTGGAGAAGTGAAAGGTCAATACCAGTGATTAGGAAGACTTTGGAGGAGCGAAAACACTGCATATCAATATGCGTGCATAGGAGCACACATAGCTTAGTGCAACAGGGTAGGAGGAAAGCTAGAGCGACAAGGTTGAGGGCACTTAGGGAAAATCAATGACCAAGGGACAATGAGTATTGTAAGTGATTTATATATTTTATATTGGCACCCCCATTCTCGTAAAATGGTATAAGATAAGACAAAAAAATAAAATAGTTATATTCAGCCATACCTTGACTAGCATGCATGACCAAGAAATTTTTGTAGTCTTCAACTTTGTAGATGGATCAAAATGTAGCTACTTACTTGCCCACTTAGAGCTACAGATGCCTCTACCATTGATCAAGATTGAAATGCCCTTGTAGAGTCCCTTTCTCAACCCTACTTGTGATGCTAAGAAGTCAAGTCCTATATCAATCTTGGTTCAACATTGTGACACTCAAAAAGTATCAAAATGTTGATCTAATGCATACTGTTTGAAGGGTTTACACCCTAGGCTAGTTAATTTGATTACAATACCCCTAATGGATCCACTAAACTATATAATGGTCCTATAGGTCTTGAGATCAAAATCCATATCACAAGTAAAACATTGAACCCACATGAGTTCACCTCTATTTGGCCACATACATAAATACAAACTCATAAAGTGGTCTCAAAGTCCATTTATTGCATTTAATTATTATTTGAAAAATACATTAGTTAGTAGACATAAGTTAAATCCATAAATGTAATATTACAAAATATTATACTTTTGAATATATCACATTTTGTGTATTACTAATCATAAAGCTTAGCATATATATATCCACCATATTTAATATACTCACTATTAATTACCTATTGTTAGGAAAGGTGGTCATAAGGAACTCCATCTTAATCTCAACACAAGTTCAAGTATATATGTAGGTAGATATTTAGTACCTATCAAGTGTTTCTCACCCATCAAATCATAATGGCTAAATACCTCATTATAGTTGAATACAAAGTTAGCAAGTTTTGCTAATTTTGTGATAGCCAAGTCATGGTAAATTTTATCATGACCCTATTTCTTAGAATAATAGACCTTAATAGCTCTTGAGGCTAACTTATACCCTCTTTTACTTGTCATTGATTCAAGACATAAGGTCATATTGTTTAACACAAAAACTTTGATTATTCTAGTTTAGACAACTTTGTAGGCATTTTCACACATTCACATCAAGGAAAACCACAATGACAATGCCTCTAGAATTTCATTCAATATTGGAATAGACTTTGAAAATCTAAATACCATAAATCTCAAAGTAGGCAAGCTTGATGATGATAGGTTGCCTTTCATTGACTCAAATCTACATAGTGGGAACATATTAATTGGAAAGGTGAGTTCACAACCATCTAATTCATAATTCAACCTCTAGTTGAAACATATTAAAGAAGTATTGATCAAATTTAGGAACACTTCAAACCTTGGAGCTTTTCCCAAACCCTTCCCCTATGAACTTGGGTCGTAGGGGCATCCTTTGTCCAAGGACCACATACATACCTATATAGCTATAGATAAAAAAAAAAATGTGTCACATAAATCTAAAACTATATAGCTAAATCTAAAAAAATTTTGGTAGGAATTTAAAATATTATAGATGAATTCCCATGGGGTTGAGATTAATTGATTTTTAACCATTTTTGGGCTAATCCATGGCCCTTTTGTCAATGTTCTACAAAACCCTCCATTTTCCCTCAATACACTAGGGTTTTAGGGAAACACCATATACCTGACCTCCCTAACTCAACTATTGTCTTCAACACATTAAAATAATCCTACAATAGGACAAACAACCTCCATTCATACTTATCCATCCATCAAATTGACAAACCCTAACTTAGCAACCACAAATTCACAAGAAAATTTCCCCTGTCAGCCCTAGGGCATCACTTCAATGCCAAGTTTCTTGCTTTAACAAACCCCTAAATGAAATTAACCTCTATCCTACCATGTTTCACACCAATCCACCGAGTTATAGTTCCAAGATAGTGGGCGGATTCGTGGATGTCATTTTTTTTTAGCCCTCAAACCCTTACACAGGCAAAACAGTGCAATCCCTATATTTGATTGTTTTCTCCCACAAAATAGTGATTTAGCACTTCAAAACAAATGAAAATGAAAGGTAAAACATATATTTATCTACACCAATGATCTCAAAGAATTTCAAGCTTGTACGGATCCGGACAACACAAAATAACTTCAGAAAAATAGTAAAAACACATAAAATTGCTTCAATAACGTGGTATTTGATATGAAATTTTGGTATCAACTCCTCCAACAAACTGTTCTCAAGCCTTGGAATGATTTTTAAATCATCTCAGACCCCAACTACCTTCAACCAACATCCATAAATGACTTACAAACACTTAACAACCAATTATTTTGCTAAATTGCAATTTTGACAACTTCTAATGTCAACAATTACAACTTTTTACATTATCAACTAGATGAATTCCAAGCACCCTAAACACATTGAAAATGGTCTTGTTAGACCTTATTCACCTTGAATACATGACTCCCTGCAAGAAAACCTATTCTACCTACTTTGACAATATTTGACCATCATTGAAAATTTCTTCACATATTTGATCTTTTTTACAATATGGATCAATGAAACAATAACTGGTCTTGTAGACCTTATTAATACATAAAAAAACTTTGCAAACCTCCCTAGACACTTCTATGATCAACCTCTAATGCTCCAATTTTGAACATAAGGTGTAGGTGCTCTTGCACCAAAGACTCCCCAATGAGCTATGCATGTATCACATGGAGTCATCTTCCATTGATTGTAGAACATATTATTGACCCCCATTCACAAAAAAATAATATGGTTTCTTGGGAAAAAAAGTGGAGAAACTCAAAGATAGGGTCTTAGCAACATTTAAAATTTAAAATTTCATTCTTCCTTTCTTATCATGATAACTTGTGACTCAACAAAACAAGTATGCAAGGCCAACAACTTCAAAGCTAAGAATGGCATATTGCTAAATGTTTGACCTTTTTGCTTTGAAATGGGATGGGAATACAATATGATAGAAGCTGGATAAGAAATGCATCATTTGAAGCATCAAACCAATATGAAAAGATGAAAGAAAGTGCTAACCCCTTAAACTGAAAAATTTTCTTTTAACTTTAAGTTTGTTGGGTAGCCAATTATTTTAAGTTATCAAATCCTACCATCATACATAATAAAATTTTGTTGTTTCAAATGACTATGAGCACTAACTTTCACTATTTGAAGATGTTGAAACCTTGTCATAGAGAACTAGAACATTGATGCAACCACTCATCCTACCTTAAAACATACCAAAATTCTCCTAGAAATTAGACATAGGAAGATTTAAGATGACTTATACGTTTTTTATTGCCAAAGCATAAACTTATGATGAATTAACCAAGCCTAGTACACACTCCCTCTCTATTAACCACTTAGACATATGGATTTTATCAGTGGAGAACTGCACCACCTCACACGTGCACTTGAATTATGTCTATTAGTGTTCTAATTCATCTTTTTCAAAACAACTTAAACCAAAATATTATGTATGGTGAAACCATTCTTCTGCACACTACATAAAATTTCAATGGAAATTTGCATTAAAAGTAAATTTGCTTCTATTTTTAGTCATGTAGGTGTCCAATAAACCACTTGGTGGTGTTTCCCTTCAAGTTTATTTACTTGAATGAAGAGAAAAAGTCCTTTGATTACAATTAGAGAATACATTGGAGGCCTTGGTTGTGTAACTAGTGGACCATAGTCACATTTAACACTCGTTACAAAGTTTGGGAGTTAAAACATTAAGTAGAAGTCTAGTAAATCAAATAACTTGGATTAAGACTGTGAGACTGTGAGACTGATAATGACTATCATTCATTACCTTTTCAGCTAAATTGTCATGCAAAAATCCTTTGAAAATTTCCATACATTGTTCATGTACGAAAATTCATCACTGAGTCTAGGTTTTTTAGGCTTCCATAGCCTCAACTATTGTGAACTGCATCTCCCAATCTCCATGTTTGTGTTAGGTTGTAAAATAATGATATTTTAAAGTCATTAATTGCAAGGGACAGTCTCCTTCATACACTGATTTGATTTGTGATGGACACATTTGGATGTTAGTAACAATAACTTGCAATCTATCAAGACTTGATTACCTTATAACCTGTAAAATTCTAGCGATGAAAAGATAGATTAATCATAATGTCACCTTGGGATCACATCACCATGAAAGAACTTCATCCAACATCCTTATGAGTGCAGGTACCACCAAATAGGTATTTGTCAGATCTGTCTTCCTCGAGCGAGGGAAATTCAGGAAGAGAAGAGGAAAGCAAGACATATAGTAGGTCTAAAAGAGTGAGATCAACTAGAGGTCAAAGGATTAGAAGAAAATTTTGTAAACGCATGGATTTTTTTCTTCCTGAAGGGGGCTCATTCTCTTATGATGATGAGAACATAGGTGACATCGAGGTGCCCTTGAGGTACAAACATCTATGGAAACAATGGGTACCCAAGGAACTTCCTCCAATAAGCACTATTTTTTTGTCAACGAGAGGATCTATCGCATAGCACCATCATCATTACATGGTTTGGGCCTATTTTGCATGGACAACATAAAGGTTTGTTACAAAAAAGTTACTGAATTAATGGAGTTTGTCAGAACTTGTTATAGTTATAAATATTGGATGCAGCTGGTTCGATATACACGAAGTATGCGTAGGTATGCACTGTTAGCAAATTATATACAACTAAAAGATAAGGATCAAAATAAAGGAGTGGCTATGTACATTGATGGAAGGCCAAAAGAATCAAGGAATATTGCAGGGTTTATAAATAGTACATGACCTGGGTCAAAAAATAAACAACCCAATTGAATATTCGAGGCACACGAGGGAAATCGTGTATTCATATGTGCAGTAAAATCAATAACTGTAGGGGAAGAGTTGCTAATAGATTACAATTTGAATCACATAGATACAAAAATAGTTGCTATGGGGGTGGTACGTACTATATACCAATTTACCCATCCTCCAATTAATGACTCCAATATACTATTTTATTATTATGTTTTTTTTCGTAAGTCTATTGGTTTCATTTTGGTAATGTTTTTTTATATTTAATTTTTGTCACAGTCGGACATTGATCGTATGGGGAAGGCTTCGACCCAGAGCATAGATCATGATGCATCTTCAGGCACTTCTACTTGACAATTTTACCTCATTGTAATTATACAAATTAGATACGAGCAATTTTTTATTATTATTATGTTTTTTTCATAAGTTTATTGGGTTAATTTCGATAATATTTTTAATATTCTTGCCATAGTTAGCTAATCGAGGAAAGGAACTAGTAGTAGAGGAGAGAATCCATAGGGAGGTGCAGTCACTATTATGTGATGATGACATCACATATTCCACAAACCCTGTGGATATGATAAGGAAGACCCAAAAAATGCAATGAATAAAATCTTTAGTTGCTATTCATAGTGCCTCAAACAGATGAGATAAGAGAAAGGGTTAAAATATTGACTGAGAGAGCACATAACTTGCAAGTCAGTTGTCATGAGATATTTAATTATAACATAGGTTCATTCATGGTTTTATATTTTGTACTCTTTTATGTCATGAACTAAAATGTGTTGTTTTTAAAGGAATTTTTGCATCCTCATAATGTTGCTAGCCATGATCAAGGTACTGCAAGTTCTGCCTGGGGAGTAGGGGTTGGTACAAGTGTTGATCTTGATCTTCCTGCGCATACATCACATCATCTAACCCCATCATATGTGCCTATATTATAGACTAAAATGTTGGTAACACATAACATGTAGACATCAGGTAGTGCACCCTCTGGTAGCGAACACATGCCAGAACATGTACCTAGGGATGCAAAGGCCACTAGTACCGATGATGTTTTAGCAACATTTCCTAGATCTTCATGTATTACTAGTACGAGAACATTTTCGGTCACATTTTTGGTTTCCGAGGATTTCATTCCCATAAAGATATAGAAGGTCCTAGGTACTTTAAAATGTTTTAATTATTATTATATATAATCCAATTGAAATTTACTTATTGATCACTCTTTTTAGACTAATGATCCCATGATCATTTTGCAAGAAATGATGTTTTTTATAAACATCTAAATGATATTACATTGGAGATCTTTGGGCCCATCATATGTACATGGTGGAATGCCCAAAATGAATATTTCAAAGATGAGCTCATTAACAGTTTAGTTGTGATGTTCGGTAATACCACATTCAACCGAACCAAGGTCCTTAAGAAAGTTGGTACCTATCTAAAGTATGTGAGGGACCAATATAGGTCACATTTAGAGAAGAAAAAAAAGTATGAGCGTCCCCCCATGATTCCAAAGAGGGAGTGGAAGGACCTGGTGTCGGATGGAAAGGAGAAGGTTGAAAATAAAAAAGGAAAGACACCACCGGGCCAAGGAAGGTATGTGATACTATCAACAATGTAATTATATACTAATTACTCTTTATTTTTACATAATCTAAAGTATTTCAAACTTTTCATAGGTTGCCCGACACATCAAAGGAAACAAAGGCAAGACTATAAAAACACGGGCAACACAAACTTGGCTTTGGTGGTTATATGAAATTAGTCGCATGAATTGTAAGTATCAATAAATGAAATATTGCATCCAAATAATAAATTGCAAACAATTTTGGTTTTATCACACCATAGAAGCAAAATTCATGATCTTATGCAAAACTATAGGGCTCTGAATTCAACAGAGTGCGCACAGAAGAGGACCTGAATATTTCCTTCTAGCAATGCTATGGAGCCCTGGTTGAATGCCTAAGACTCTTGACTGGGCAAACACAATCTTCCACTGCATCTGACACACAGGTAAATAAACTCAATGAAGTTTATTTAAAATTGAATACTTGTGCAATCTATTCAATATTAATTTCCACCATAAATTAATTATGTGCCTATTTGTTTTAAATAGGCAAGCAATGATATTACTGCACATCACATTGGAATGTAGCTTGGTGAGGGTGGAGCACAACCTGCAGATGAAGGTCATGGTGTGCATCCCAGTACTAGATGTATTCATATGTTATACAAAATGCAGTATGGATTAATACAATTAAACATCTTTAATTACAATTGGTGTATTAATTAATGTAACCTTTCGTGTTTCAACTTTAGAGCATGTAGAGCATGATCAACATGTTGAGCATGATCAGGCTAGACAAGATCAGGAACATGATGTGGCCCCATCAGGTAAAGAGGACCACTCTAATGTTCTTTTAAACATATTTAATTGCAATTGGTGTATTAATTAATGTAACCTTTCGTGTTTCAACTCCAGATCAGGATTTAGAGGGTGTTCGACATGTTGAGCATGAGGCTATAAGAAAATATTGGGAACATGATGTGGCCCCATCAGGTAAAGAGAACCACTCTAATGTTCTTTTAATTAATGAAATACTTGTAACAATAATAATAAAACATATCAATTTAACATTTCTTTTCTATTGCAGCAGACCTCCCCTTGCAATGGTGTCCACGTCGTGAGTACATGACTAAGCATACATTAAGATCATGAGAAGAGCTCAAAAAAATTGAAGGGGGGACAAATGATTTAGAAAATGATACTCCACTTCAGATTTTTTTAGCTACAAAAAGGAAAAAAAAAAAAAAGTGATTGTAATCATATTATGACAACCATATTTTTGATAATATGTAAAAACTGAAAGAATGAATGTTATATGTTAATGAATGAATGTATATGTTAATGAATGATGTTATATGTTATTAATGGATGAATGAATGAATGTGAATATGTTAATGAATGAATGTTATATGTTATTAATGCAGGATGAATGAATGAATGTTATATGTTATTAATGGATGAATGAATGATTAATGTTATATGATCGGGTATGGGGAATTGAGAGTGATGTGAGGGGGGGGGAGGGCCAAATGAGCTTCCACCTTCACATGGTTGGCCCTGTTAAGTAGAGAATATTAAACTATTCTCAAAACAAAGAGAAGCTCAATAAGGTAATGCACTTTTCAATATAAGAAATGCATCATTTGAAGCATCAAACCAATATGCAAAGATGAAAGAAAGTGCTAACTTTTCACTATGGTGGCAGAAAAATGATTCTTTATACCCTGATGCCTTCATTTTCCAAGCCAATTTCTCCTACTTTGCATAGCTTTGCCATGTTTGTGGATGTGATATGTCTCCTACACAAAAAACATGTACCAGTTTACGGCCTTCAATCCAACTACATCCAAGTATCTTTTTAATTCCTCTATCTTTCATCAATCTCTTTACTATTTGAACCTCATACAAATGTTTTAGATGAAGAACCCATTATTGTGAAATGTGCCTCCTAGTTGAGTAAAGTGAATCCATGCTCTGCATCATAATTTGAAGTTGTTTCCATTCCAATGTTCTGAGTTTAGTTTGTTTGTATGGATTTGTATGAATACCACATTGTGTTGTGTGTGGATTTGGTTTCAAAGCTCTGTTTCTTTTGTTTTTAGTGGTGACATAACTCTAAAATTTGACTTTTGTGCATAACAGGTTAGTGGAAAAATTGACAAGCTCTGAAGGGTTTAGAGGCTCGATTGAGATAGATACACAGATATTTGGATCTTGTTGTTGATGGGAGGCTTCCACTTAACCATGAAATTTTGTACCATCTGTAGGTATGCAAAAATTTCTCTACTTACATTCATTCAAGAGGCTAGATCACTTATCTTTTGTCATATGGTTGGATTAATGTGGCATACAATGTCAATGTGGGCTATAGTTTTTTTAATATGTTCAAGTTATGCATAGTTTACAATGAATAGAGGGTGAAAAGGGGCGTGTAAGTTAAAACAACCATCATTAACAATCATTCTTTATACTATGTTATATTTATTCATTATTCCTAAAATTCTTAAACATACAGACTAGGAAGAGAACTCTATTCAATACATGAGTATGTACTACATATATTGTTGTATCCAAGCCTTATGATCTTGGATATATCTAGGAAGGCCCAAGAAAGGAGTTGCATGTATATAAGTAGTTGATTGGATGTCTGAGAAGTTTTGGAAGAATACATAGTAAATTTTGTTCGGTGCTTGCATTTTTCCCTGGGTTTACGGTTTAGTGCTCAATATGATCATAAATGTCATTTTTCCATGTTGATTTTTATCCCAAATGCTTTGTTAGCTATTCTAACTTCTTGTATACTTTGGTTATTCATCAACTTTAATATAATTTCTCCATCTCTCTGTGTCTTTTGGTTCAATAAATACTTGTCTCTTTCTTATCTGTGTTTTCTCTTGTTGGCCTGAGTGAGATGTAGAATGCTTGAATTGAACATTTTCTATCACAGACACCCACATATATGCTTCATGCCATATTCACTCCGTGGGGACACGTCTACTTGAGAATTTGTTATTTTGTATACATGTCGAGGTGAAACTGAAGGTTTAGAAGGTTCAGGGAACTAGGTTATGATGGTCTCTTTCTTATTCTTTTCCTTTGTTCATATGTTTTGTACTGATTTTCAGGAGCTTGAAGAAGAGGGGAAGCGCCCACCTGACCTCCCAAACCTTAAGAGGAGAATAAATTAAGAGGGTAATGTTTTAATTTTGATTGTTGCTTCATTGTTTTCAAGATTACAAGGCATCACTTGTTTCATCTATTTGGACTATGTTTGATAGTGTTCATTAATGATACATATCGATCCTTTCTCTATCAGTTGTTAGAATTATGTCCAATTTCAAAGCTTTAAGGAAAAAAGGGTCTAGTCAGAAGGACTATACTGAGCAGCTTGTTGCAGATTTGTCTATATATTATGGCTACAATGACTATTTGATCCAGACCTTCCTCAAGGTTGAAGCCTGAATTTTTGGAATTTTGTTGTTATTATCTATTCCAGTGCTTTGTTTGATTTCCATTTTAGCACTTTGTTTGCAGCTTAGTGAATTTTAGAATAAAGTTAAATGAGGTGATATTGTGTTGAATGACTGTAAATTGTGTTCTCCAAACTTTCAGATGTTCCTTGTTGTTGAAGCAGTATAGCTTATTGAAGAAAATGAAGCTCCTACGCCTACATGCCTCTGAGACCAACACTTTAAAGGTCAGTAGCTGGAATAGCCAATTTATAGTTGAATAAAATACTTATTGCTCACCCGAGTAACCGAGCATCTATTTTTGGATGTTATTTTCCTACATTGATTTTCCTAAAACAAACACAGGAAGCATGCGTGAAAAATATACCAATTTTCCTAAAAAAAATGCAGGGACTATTCACAAAAGATATCCTGATGTGCATAAAACAAACACAGGAAGTACCCACGAGAGATGCGTTGATAAACACAAAACACACACCATGACCCTAAGCACCTATAGGTACTACTACAACAAAGTGGAACACAAAATCTTACTTCATACCAACCTCACTGCTCTATGAGTAAACTTACCAATAAACTTCAAGGAAGGATATCCAACTTTCTCCTCACATTTTACAACTTACTATTTTCTAGAGTTCCCTCAAAGATCGAAGAAAATCCAACTTTCTTCTCAGACTTTAAATCTTTCTGCATTCTCAAGTTTCTTCAAAGATTGAAGTAAAGATTGTGCACTGTCACCGTATTCATCAAATCACTATGCATTGTTGATCTTTCATCTCATAGTCCATTTTATTGATATTTTCATACATTTTTTAACTGTTAAGACCATCCTTTTATTGATTATTGATTGTCTTTTAAATAATTTTCTACCTCTCATGATTTGGCATCTTCTTGAAGACTCTAAAATCTTTCCATCATTGCTCACTTGGTGAGGGGGACTATCACTGTACTTGTTTGAAATGCTTGTGGACTGTCATCCTTTGAATCTACCCTTTACATGACTATCTTTTACTACCCTTAGTTGATAGTCCTTCTAGGTGACTACCCTTTATATGTATGGTGATTGTCTTCTTTGAGCAATCGATTTGAGTGTCATTTAAATATTGACATTTTCTCTTTCATGCCTACTAGGTCTGTGCTCTGCTCCTCTTTTGTGCCCATTGACCTCATACATTTAATATGAAATCCTTTAGTGCTTGATTTAGTAGCTCTTGGGTTTGATGTTGAAGTTAATCATTCTCCTAATAGAATTGTGATACAAATATATATTTAGGAGAGGGCATTTTCAAATCGATTTGGTGTTATATTGCACATTGTATTGGACTTGCATTCTTCAAAGATGTCTTCGTATTGCTGCAATATCTTGTCAAACCTTTCTTGCTGCAATGGGGTTGGCATATTTGTGAGCACTATTATTGTGTGTACTTGCTTGTGTAGGTGCATTTGTGGACTGTGAGAAGCACAAATTTTTGTGTGTGGGAAATGATCTTGCAACATTGTTTAGTAGAGACCAAAGCTAGTTTGGCTTGTGATGTTAACTCATGGAGGTTAAGTTTCCACTTGTCATTATGTATTGTCCATTTTTGTGCCTTAAAATGGTAAATTCCATCATGATCATACACTCATGGTTCTCCAATATAAACAAATTATATCTTTTTATGTATAATTTTAGTTATCTCCTTCTCCCGATTTTAAATAAGTAATATTATTTTTCAATAATATTTTAACCAATAGATGTATTTGGCAGAATTCATAGACTCCTATGTCTTCCTTGAAAGAGCTCACTGATGGAGAGAAGAGGCCACAAAAGACTCTCACTGATAGGTAGCAAGTATATGATTCTGACCTTCTGGAGGATTATCTATCTCTTCTATTTGTATTTCCAGTTATATCACTTTTTTGCTTAGGCACATTATATTATAAAGCTCTGGCGATTTTTTTATTCCCTTACACTACATTTTTTTGTTATTTTGGTTTCAGGAAAATCAAGATGCATTGATCAAGTGTATCACAGAAGATGTTGGCTTTAGTAATGGAAGACCTATAGCTGCATGTATCATCTATAAGTCACTTCTCCAATGGCATTCATTTGAAGTTGAAAGAACAAGTGTTTTTTATCGTATCATTCAAACGATTGGTTCAACAATTGAGGTATCATTGATTCTGCATTTCCCCAGTTCTGAGTAGTTTATGTGAGAATGTATATCTCTTATCAGCTATCACTTATCAATGAATCATATTAAAATCTTATTGGATTTCTCCATGAATACTCTTCCAAATTTTTTTAATGCTGACATAATGTTTTTTGTATTTTAAAGACTCAGGAGAGCAATGATGTTTTGGCTTATTGGTTATCAAATGCATCTACTTTAATAGTTGTACCAGGGGCCATGTTTAACAAACCAAATGCAATTTCTAGTCAAATACAGTAGTGGAGTGTTTTTGGTACTTGTTTTTAGGCCTCTTGAATGATTGTATTCACTTGATTTGGTTGTGGGAATGCCCTTCTATCCTTTGATTGTCATAGTCATTTAATCTTCCTTGAATGCACCTCATCATTATTAGTGCATTCTTAAATTTCATATGAATTATTTTCTCCACTTTATCTTCATAACCTGTAGGTATTCATATGACTATCTCCTTGAATATCATTAGCATATCCACTCTTCTTTGGTGATGTATGACTATTCTATGATGGTGTTTTCCTATTAGCACTGTCCTCATGTTCAACTATGCTTTTTAAATTTCCATTACATGTGTCATGAACTATGTATCAATGGATAGGACTGTCCTTCACTTGCTTCCTCAAACTTGTTGTCCCTTGTTTAGCAAAGAAATATGACTATGTCTTTGACTGTCTCTAAACATGGTGCTAGGAATTATTACAGTTACATTTTTGGAAATCCATTAGCATGTTGTCATTTATGAAGCTTCATATTACTATTGCATCATTTCATAGTCATGGATTTTCATATGTAATGAAACCCTCAAAGCACTGTTCATACTAATTAATTGTGACATCAAATTATTTTCATTACAATTAACAACATTGTCATGATATGAATGAAATAAAAATAATGAAACCCCTAAGACTCTAATCTTGCTACTATACAAGGAACAAGGGTTTCAACAATAATTTTGATAGGCTCAAACTTTATGCAACATGTAACTCCTTTATGAAGGACTTCATGACTCCTACAAGGGTTTGCTATGGAGCTATGGATTACATCTTTTTAAATAATTTGAAAATATTCAACATTGTATCATACCTTTGCACAACCATGAGATGGGTTCTTTTGACTATGATAAAAAAATTATTTCCACTTCAATCCTTTTTGATCTTATGATTGTCATATTGTATTATTCTTTGTTTCTTGGATTGAACTTTCTCTAGTCTTTTATAAGTTTAGGGCCACAAATTTCTTTATCTTTTGTCTCACTATATTTTTCTTTCCCTTAGAGTAAACAACACTACTATACCAATCTCTATCCACCATGGATAGTAATAATGGAAAAGGTTTAGAAACCTAACCATGCATGGGTCTTTATAACAAGGTTTTGATAGTTGACAATATTTGAGAATCTTCATGCAAGGGCTTCAAAAATAAACAATTGTTAAGTAGATTAAATAAAGCTTCAATGAACATGCATTCATAATTTAGTTATTTATTAGTGAAAACAAACCAAGAAACAAAACACCTACTATATGCAACAACTAAACCCTATGCAGGGTTTTATGACTTGGATAGTCTAAGATTTGCCTTGATGACTGTCATGGATTCACGATCTGCCTTGATGACTATAATGGCTTCAGGAATTATTTAGTACCTTTTAGAATCTCTTCATAATGCCATGTCTCTGCTTATTGCCCTTGAACTTCCACTTTCACATGTATGCCTATGCATGGAAGGAGAATAGTAATCTCTAAAGGCTCTTCGATCATTCTAATATTTATTTTACCCATAATGGTTGAATTTCCACAATAGAATTTCCACAATAGTAATCCCTAAAGGCTCTTCAATCCTTGAAATAGAATTCCATGCATTGACACTTGAACACAATAGTGAGGAAGAAACACATAAGGTTTTCCTCATCAATTGAACTGATATTTGTTGTCAAAACTCTCATTAATATTCTTCATTTTGATCTATAATAAAACTTAGTTGCTCTTGGAACTTGAAAGTTTATACAAAGAAACCTAAAAGTGGTAAAACCATAAGAGTGTTGACCTATTCACTATGAATCAAACTCCTTTCAAAACATGAATCCCTCCAAGCTACATGCACATGAAGTTGAAAAAGTCAAGGTATTAACAAACTAAGACTCCTTTTCAAATATAAAGATATGACTTATCCCTCAAAGATGGAATAAACACCTTAATAAACTCTAGATTCTGAGAACACTTAAACATTTTTGATGACTCACTAAATCACAAAGACAAAATACCTCTGACGAAATTTTTGTCACAATGTCAACTCTTCTTTGTCGAAAAATCGACGAAAGTTTTTTGTTTATTCGACGCTTTCAAATGGCACTCTGTAACGGTTTTTGGATTTTCTGTCGTCGATAAATGGACATAGTTTCATCAATTTTGTGACGAAAAATACCAAAAATTTTCATGGTATTGACTGATGATTCTTGGTCGTGGTTTCAATGAATAAAATTTGGTCATTAAAGTGATGAAATGCCATCGATGAAATTGAAAATAGTGTTGTGTCAGAAATTAGACAATAGTTTGTCAAAATTTCGATGAATATTCATCGAAATTTCTAGTCAAATATAGTAGTGTCACAATCTCACAACACATATGACTCAAAAGTGATTTGTGTTAAGGTTCAAAATGAATAGAATACACAACCTGAATCGGGATGCAACTCTTGCAAACCAATCTACAACAACAAGACACGAGAAGGATTCAATAGATTGAATCACAAAACACATCAAATTTGCTATTGCAAAGCATAAACAAGAAGTTTGTTTTATTGAATGGAGTGAAAATTATCTGAAATATGAGTACAAAGAAAGTTTACAAGCTCTCAGAATGTGTGTAAGAGCAAGAAATCAATATCTAACCCCCTAAGAAATTAAAATTTCTTAGACTTATAGGCATTAAGTGACCCCAATAGTGCAAAATAGAAAAAATCAAACCCACTGCTTCACGAAAAAGCAATCCATTCTACATTTTCAAGCTTAGTAAAAGGCTTGAAAAGATGACCCCAAACAACTCCAAAAATCACCCAAAGGGTAGAAATTTCCCATCTCCAAAGAATCCACTCAAAAAATCTTCAAAAAATAGGTGCAACTGGCTGGAAACTAAAAATGGAAATATTAGTTTGCATTCTTTTCTCCAAATTTGCTTAGAAGAAAATCAAATCCAAAAGATCTTGGCCACCTTTTCTCTGCTTTTATTAAAAAAAATCTAAATTAGCAATAAAACAAAGGAAATTATAAAAACATTGCTTTATTTCCGCTTTACAAAACTTGCAATTTTAAAATACAAAATAAAGTTCATCTTTTCTTCATGATTTTTTGCAACTCAAGATTTTGGAAAAATCTTTGCAAAAAATAAACAATCTCGAATATCCCTATTACAATTGATTTTTCTAAAAAAAATCAAAAAAATATTAGGACAAATATTTATCCAAGGCTCTAAAACTGATTTCTATAAAATCAATAAAAATAAATACCTAAGGCG